>VWZN01000702.1:59499-98304 GCA_013396955.1 Regulus satrapa | reverse complement strand
AAGAGAAATAGATCTGAGATACTTGGGGGTTTTTTTTTCTGAGGAGGAGAAATTCTGGATGAATTCTGGTGAGTTTTCCTTTGGCTGGGAATTTCTATCTCCACATTTCTCAGCAAAGAGAAGCCGTTGGATAAAGGGTGTGGAAGACAACCCCAAATTTGGTTTATTTGGACCCCTTGAAAGAAGTGCAGTGCTCACACTTGTGCTTTGTGGCAGCTGAAATTCCCAGTGGACACAATTCCAACTGGAGCTCCGTGAGAGAAGCTGAAGTCCAGGGCTGGTTCCTGAGCCAGCAGCTCTGTCCCCTCATGGTGGGTTATTTTGGGCTCCTGGTAGAGGAATACAGGATGACAGAGTGGGATTGGGAAGCATGGAAGATAAGGGAACCATCGGCAAAATTCCTTCAGACAGGAGGGATGGGATGGCAGGAAGAGGGAGACTGAGAAGCAGAGAGTCCTGTGGGACTTTGTGGCAGAAGAGCCGCTCTTGGTGTCACATTTATTCAGGTGACAGTTGGTGGGACTCAGGAATTCCCAACGCTGTGACATTCCCTGAACATCCCATTCCTTGGATAAGATAAGGGGTTGCTGATAAGAGCAGTACGGGCTTGTGGCCTCATGGAAAATGAGGCTGTGATGTCCTGCATGGCTGGGCAAAGGGAGGTGGCACTAACAGCTCCCCTCTTCTTTCCCTGCTCGACTTTGCATCCTTAATTCAGGGAATCCTGCAATGGTGTGGGTTGGAAGGGACCTCAAAGCCCATCCAGAGCCACAGCAGGGACACCTCCCACTCTCCCAGGCTGCTCCCAGCTCCATCCAGCCTGGGTTCTCCCTCTAAAAGGCTTCTTTTATTGCTTTTTTTAAATTGATTGGGTTTTCAGTGTTTTCTGGATTCTAAAAGCATTTAAAAGATGTTCCTATCATTTTGCTGGATGATGCTCATTCCCAGTTTGAGCTCCTGAGGTTCTCCTTCCCACCTGAATGGGGTTTAATAGTAAAATTCACATCTGGGGGGAGTTCTGTGCTCTGTAAATAAACTTTAAAAGGAAGAGAAGATTCACTGACAGCCATGAAAGGACGCTGTAAATTAGTCCAACACAGTCACTCCAGACCCATGGAGTCAGCAGGGAGAGGATTTGGGGAGAAAAGAGCTGAGATTGGAAAGAAATAATCCATGGGAATTGGTTCTTCAGTCAATACTAGGAAGGGAAACATCTCCTCTGGAGTGAGGAATGAGGAGGTAGAAAATGATGGATAATTAAGCAGGTCTTGTTTGGGAAGGGTTTGGGAATAGGGTCAGTGGTAAGGAATAAAATCCTTGAGGCTGGAAAAGACGTCTAAGATCATCAAATCCAGCCATTGTTCACCACCAACCCACGTCCTAAATGCCACATCCCTGGTTTTTGTCAGGGATGGTGACTCCACACTCCCCTGCCGTCCTGCTCCCATCCTGGCTATCTCTCACTGCATAAGTTTTTCCTAATATCCAACCTAAACCTCCCGCAGCACAACTCAGGACAGCACATCTCAATCCATTATGGCTCCTGAAACTCAATCCCTAATTGTTTCGAAAGAAATACCAATTCCACTGCCTCAGATGTAGTTAAAGACATGACGAGGTAATTTCTGGAATAAACTCCTCCGTGGTAACCAGATGGCAGCACAGAAATAAATGTTTTCAGGAGATGGCAAACATTTGGTGCTAAAATATTCCCAGAATCATCCTGCTGCTCTGTGTGCTCAGGAATGGGATGCTGGGATGGAACAATAGAGGGTGATAAAAATACACTGTAACGCTGACGTCCATAATGCAGGAGGATAATGGCATCATGTGTAGATATTGCCTTTTTTTCTGGGTTTTGAGCTGGAATATTCTGTTGTTCAGTTTAGAGGTGGGGAACCCTCCTGTGGGAATCAAGTGACCATGCCCAGAAGGAAGCTTGCCTTTTTAAAGGGGTTTGTGGCATCTGAGCTTTTTTAATGGTGATTTTATTTTTTATAAGGACGTCTTTCCAAACAGAAAAGCCTTTTTCTTTTCTTTTTTTTTTTTTTTTGGACAAACAAACAGAAATTATACTGGGATGTGAGTTTTCTCTCATTTTTATCTGTCCTTCTCCAGCAATTTAGTTCTTGTCTCACCCATTATTTATATTTTATTATTTTGGGGTTTGGTTTTTCTTTTTCTGAAACTGCCTTGTGGACCTTTTCTCCTCTTCATTCCTCAAGTTGGGACATTCCCAGTGTCACTGTGTCACGTCCATGGCCATTCCCACTCTGAAACTCTGGCACCAACAGACGCGAAGCATCTGCGTGACCTAATTAGGATTCATTGCATGATTTAATCAGGATTCATTCCTTGTCCTTTCTGCTCTCCAGGTTCATCCAGGAGATCGAGTTCGCCATGGAGCTGGGCCCAGCCAAGCAGTGCCCGCTGCGGGAGTTCCTCACCATGTACATCAAGAACATCTTCCTCAGCCAGGTCCTGGCCGAGATCAACAAGGAGATCGAAGGCGTCACCAAGGCGTCAGATCCCCTGAAAATCTTGGCCAACGCTGACACCATGAAGATCCTGGGAGTGCAGAGGCCTCTGCTGCAGGTAGGAGCTGAGCGGCCGCCCGGGGCATCCCTGGTTGTCCATGTCCAGCCATCACCTGATGTCCTGGTTTGAAAAGACAAAGGTGTCTGCTAAGGAAGGCAGGAGCCTCCTTTGGAATGGAAAATATAAATGCCCCCCCCTCCCTCCGAATTATAATTCTGAAATTAAGAGGCTTTCAGGCAAAGATATGAGGATGGGAATAACAGTTCTTTACTGGCAAGGGGAAAGAGAAAACAAAAGTAAATTAACTACAACTTAATAGGAATATTANAGAACTGCCCCAGCTGGTTCCAGAGCTGGGGACAGAGCACACAGCCCTGGCACAGCCTGCACTGCCCCCAGGACACCTGGATGTGTATCCAATAAGGAAAACCATGGAGTTGCTGGAGAGAGTTCAGAGGAATCCCCAGAGCTGCTCCAGGGCTGGAGCCAGCCTGGGAGAGCTGGGGGTGCTCACCTGGAGAGGAGAAGGATCCAGGGAGAGCTCAGAGCCCCTGGAGGGGCTCCAAGAGAGCTGGAGAGGGGCTGGGGACAAGGGATGGAGGGACAGGAGCCAGGGAATGGCTCCCAGGGCCAGAGGGCAGGGCTAGATGGGATCCCAGGGATGGGATCTGGGGAAGGAATATTTTCCTGTGTGTCTAAAGCTCTGGGGACACCTGCCAGTCACAGAACTGTGTGATCAGGCTGAATACACATTCCAAGCTCCCAGGAGGGGCAGGGATGGGATCCAATCCTCCCCAGCATGTTGGTGATTGGTGTGGAGCCCCACGGCTCCCTCCACCAGATAAAGGTGTGAGGGGTTTGGGTTGGAGATGGAGTGTTTGTAGGAGAATCCTCCTTTGAAACACCTGGTTTGAACTCCAGTGTGGGACAGTGTAAAAGCAGAAAATTGTCCTCCCAGCTCCATAGGCAACAGTGGGAAATCCCACCCCACAATTCTGGATTTCTTGTGTTGCCTGGGAACTCCTCTCATCAGGGATGGATAATTCTGGCAGAGTCCTTAGGAAGCAGCACCTTTATCCCAAGGTTTATGTGGCCATTTTCTATCCCAGTTTGCAGCTGTAAAACACAGGGATGTAACAATGCCATGCAATAATAGGCATTGTTATTATAGGTTGTTGGTTATTATTGTTACCATTTCCCAAATTTTTGATGGATTCATGGCCATTAACTCTGTGCTTGTCTGGGTGCAGCAGGGCTGGGATGGTCCTTTCACAGCCAAAGCAAAATCAAATTCCAGAACAGCATTTCAAGAAGTCCCTAGAGGGGAACAGCTTCTTTAGAAAAGGGCTAAAATTCTCTTTGCGAGAGTTGAAATGATGTTTTGGAGCTGCACAGAATCCCTGGATTGTTTCCTTCCCAAGTTTTACCAGCCTTAATATGCATAAAGTATTTTTTGTGGCTCGTGGCTTCATTTCCCCATGAAAAATGTCTTCTGTAAGATCAATATATTTCCTTAAAGTTCGTTAGAGGTTGAAGACTCAGAGTGGCTTGGAATTTTCTCGTTCAGTTCCTACAATTTGTTTCTCATGATGGATGAAAATCATTTTGAACTGGAATTATTCTTGGTCAAACTGTCTGTGGTCAGGAAGTCTCCGTGTTCCCGACATTAGAGAAGGGTAATTCTCTGAAAAGAGAAGAAAAATTGCTGCCTCTTTGAACCAACTCATCCAAATAGCTCCCTAAAATAATCCTATTGATTTTCCATTAAAGGGGGGTTAAAAAAAAAAAGGCTATTTCTGCATGGCAGTGCTGGAGCCTGGAGTCTTTGCCCCCATCACCTCATGGGTACGATGGAAATGTGGAGAATGAAGCTCTCCCCCAGTTTTTTGCTGGTTTTTTTTTTTTTTTAACCATCCCACTCTTTGCTATCCCAAAGATCTCTGTGGCTGTGATTGGAACAGGACTGGGGAATTCATCAGCCCCCGCTGATAAAGCTGCTTTGGGATCACTATCAGCACATGTTTGAGCTGAATTAGGTGGGAGATAAGAGGTTTTCCAGCTCTGTGTCCTCGCAGATGAATCACCCAATCCTGTAAAGATTATCCTTAAAAAAATTCTCCTCTCTAAAGATTCCATTTAAACGCCTTATTTTCCATTCTTCCCTCCTCGAAATGTAAAACACTCAAAACCCTTTTCCTTTGCAGAGCGACTGAATCACCGTGAAACTCATTTGTCTCAAAATTATTCAGCATTAAATTTCAGGCTGTAATTGTTTAAATCGATCCTAAATTAGGCTACAAGTGCCTCAACAGCTTCTTACAGCCTGTTCTTTTGGGGTTCTCAACGAGGTGATAAATCTTTCCATCCAGGTGGTCACTGGCCTTTAAAAACCTGTTGCTCCATCTCTAAAAAAATTATGATTTGCTTCAATGGGGACCAGCAGAGTGGGGTTTTTCCTTTCCTTCGAAGCCTCTGTGGTTTCTTATCTCAGCATGGTGTCCAAGATGCTCCTGATCATTTTCTGGCCAAACTCCAGGGGCTGAAAATCCCCAAAACAAAACACCTCCTTAAGAAGTCAGGGTTGCAGGATAACGATTTGCTGGAGCTAATTACCACAGCACCCTCTCCGTGCATGGAGTCACTCACTTGAAACTTCCCAAGGAGACATCCCTGAGAGCTTCTGGAATGTTTTCTTGCTGTCAGACGAGTGGTTATTAAGGAGAAGGATGGTCCCAGCCAGCAGCTTTGGATGGCTCACCAGTGCTGATGGCTCCACGCTTTGATGAAGGCTGGATGTTATTATTTATTCGTGTAAACAAATTAATTGTCTTTCCAGGCTGGCTCCCAGCCAGCAGCATCCATTAAAGAGCAGGCATGGCTGATCCATTGGGGTTTTTCCCATTCAAGGATAATTTTAAAGCAATTTTAATGTTTCTGAGCCTCATATTTCAATTATTTTTTTTTTTTTTTTGCAGTGGCGTGGTGTTACAACCAAGATGTTTTCAGCTCTTGTTTATGTGTTTCATGTCAAGAGGGTAAAACCTACTGACTGCAGAATTTGTGCTAAATCTCCTTTTCTAGCTTAAAATGAGAGACAAAATTATCTCTCGGTGGGAGTCTGACTCCCCCTGTTGCTTCCAATATTTCTTCAGATAATTTTTCCTCTGGGGGGAGCATTTAGTGCAGTTCCTGCCTTTTGTGGAAGCTTTCAGAAGGCTCCCGTGTAAGTCAGCAGCAGATGTGTGAGCTCTCAAACGAGGACTTCTGAGCTGCACAAAAGCAGTTGCTTTAGGCAGAGCGTCAGGGCTTCCATTTATTTTAAAAACCTCAACTTTCACTCACACGTTCAGTGCATCCCAGGGCAGGGGAGCTGCATGTGGACACTTTCAAGCAGTGCCCCTGGCAGGCAGAATTATTTTCGCCCTTTTCAGATCTGCAGAAGCCAAAGTCACGCTTCACAAACCATCCTGCAGCTGTGAGTCATGTCTGACCCGGAGGGAACAGCCCCTTAATGCCTGAAATCACGGATGCCTCTCCCATGCCGTGCCTTGGAGTTGGTCAGGAGCTGGAAAACCCTCATTTGCTCGGTGATGAATCATGAAATCGTGGGATACTTTGGGTTGGAAGGACCTTTAAAGGGCTTTCAGTGCAGCCCAGCTGCACTGTTCATGTTCCTGTTCATGAGCAGGAACATCTTCCACCATCCCAGATTGCTCCAAGCCCTGTCCAACCTGGCCTGGAGCATTTCCACTGAGAGTTGGGTTGGAAAAATGTTGATCCTGGTCCTCTCTGAGGCCACCAATGTGTTTTGCTCACCTCAGCAAGAGTCTGCCATGTTCTCCCCTGTGAGCTCTGGCTGCCCCTGGATCCCTGGAAGTGTCCAAGCCAGGCTGGACAGGGCTTGGAGCACCCTGGGACAGCAGAAGGTGTCCCTGCCATGGCAGAGGGTGGAATGAGATGAGTTTTAAGGTCTCTTCCAACCCATCCAATTCCATGATTCTCACCCTGGCCTGTGCAGCTTGTTTTCAGTGCTAGTTCATGGAGTACTCAGTAGACCCATAAAACCACTAAAACTTCTTTGTCATTTACTTTCTTTTCATTTTATTCCCCTCTTGCTTTCAGTTTTTCCTCAGAAGTTGCAAGTAAACCACACGAGTCTCCCCCCAGTCTCCATCCCAGGCCTTGACTAATTATTTTAATTACCCTTAGAGCCCCTCCAGGCTCCCTCAGCAGCAGCACTGTTCTCATAAATCCTCATTTTGCCTCACAGGGCTGTTGTCAGCCCCAGGACCTGTTACCTCCCTGGCCAGAGAAGCTTTTTAACCTGGCCCCCCTCCTACTTGTTCAGAGTTCCAGCTGCACATTCCTCGTTTGCAAACCCCTGAAGAATCCCTGGAAGCAGAGCAGGGCCCTGGGATGCTGAGGCAGAGCAGCTTCTCCTCAGCCCAAGGGTGCTGCTGAAAATCCAGTGTGAAGTCACAGATCCAAGTGCCACAGGAGTGACACACACACAGTTTTTCATTTTTTCTGAGATTTCTGCCATTTTAAACCAGGGCTTGGCCTTCGTTGGGGTTGTTTTGGTGATAGATGAGCTGCAAGTTCCAAAATGAAACTGGAAAGGCAAAGTCTGGTAAGCTTCATTTGAAGGAAAGCGTATTGCTCCATCACCAACATTCCTCCAGGAATTTCTTCCACGGAATCCCAGGATGGTTTGGGTTGGAAGGCACCTTGAAGCCCATCCAGGGACACCTTCCACCATCCCAGGTTGCTCCAAGCCCTGGCCTTGGAAACTTCCAGAGCTGGGGCATCAAAAACTTCCACAAACTTCTGTGGGGAACCTGGTTCTTCCATAACCCTTTTCCCTTGGAAAGTTTAATATTTGCTGTTCCAAAACTCACCAATGGTTTAATTTGGGACCTTGTTTGGGCTGGGCTCTCTGCACCCATCAGCTGAAGTTGAGGTACCCCCCCTCACATCACAGATATTTTTCCCTTCCCTCTGCTTCTTCTGCTCCATAAATCCCAAATCCAGCCTGGAACAGTCTCACATGAAGCACTTGATGGATGGCTCCAAGAGAAGAAACTTCCCTGTGTTCTTGCCAGGCTCCTCCGAAGCCCCATTATTTTTCTTCCCTCACATTTTGAAGCCTGGGCCCATTTCACCGAGGAGGAAGAATAACTCTCATTCCCAGGTTTTGAAATGTTTTCCTAATCACAAGTGCTGCATGAGAAGAGCCATCACATTTTGAATAATTGATGGCTACTTTATTGAGTTGTCAGCACTAATTCATCCTCCTTTTGAAGTGCTGCGATGTTCAAAGGAGTCATCCTTTCACAACGTGCTCATTTTTCGAGGAAAAGTTCATTTTTATAATTACTTTTCTTTTTTTTTTTTTTTTTTTCTTTTTTCCCTCCCCCACTGTGGAATGTAATTGTAGCTGTGTGGCGAGAGGGAGGGATGAGGCACCTTCCAGCTCCTGCACCCTCTAAAATGCCTTTATTCCTCCTCTGGCTGCTCATTTCTCTGCCTCCCTCCTCTCGCAGAGGTTTAATTATACCTGCTTTAAAAGTGCATTTTGAAATATGACACCCCACTCTGCCGCGGAACAAAAGAGACATTAATCTATTGTTGAAAGGGAAGGTAAAAAGCTCTTTTTTTTGTGTGTGGCAGGGGCTGCCCCTCCCTGACAAGCAGCGTTCAGTGGGAGTAGTTGGGATTTTGGAGGCAGGGACTTGTCAACAGGAGAATTATAAAAGGAACAACAATGCAAGAATGCTGCCATTCCGTTGGGATATTCCTCCTGGCACGGTGGGTTTCCTCCCTGCCTCTGGAATCTTCCTCCTGAAGTGGATAAACTTTGCAGTTGGAAGGTTCATAGCGCTCTAATTTACATCTGAAAGAACCGAGGGAAGGCTGTAAATTAAAAGTTTCGCCTCCTGGTTCTAATTTGTAAATAGAGCCTTTCCATTAAAATAAAATAAGGTAAAATAAAATAAAATTACCATTTCCTTCACGCACACAAAGCTGTCAGAATAGTAATTTTTTTTTTTTATTTTAATTTTTTTTTCCCCCAAGTGATCTGCTCTGTGTGAGCTGTGTTGCAGAGAAGGGAAAAGCTTTTCCCTCTTCACCATGAAGCTGTTGGTGGGTACCAGATCTGGTCATCCTGGGGCTGATCCAGGACGTCCTGGGGAATTCACACCATCGGGATGCGCTCTTTAATTAAAATATTTAACAACTTCGTGCCTGTAAAGAAAACTGCTACAGGGTGTGAAAATCGAGGAGATGCTGCAACTCTACAGGAGAGCGGTGGCCAGGGCTGTTTTAATTAATTAGGTGCTGATTAGTGGCTGCTGGAAGAAGTGAAGTATGAGAGGACTGACAGGTGTTGGATGTGTGGGGATGGAATATCAATCTGGATCTCACCTGACCTTGAAGTCACTGGAGCAGCACCAGATTTCTTTCAGTGCAGGGAGGGAGATGAGATCCATCCCACTGGACCTAAAAATATGCCTAAATAATGTCAGTCATTGGAACAGGAAAGGAGAGAAGGAGATCTGGTCACTCAGCTGCACCCCACTCCTCTCTGAGGGAACAACATCCCTCAATAACCTCAGGAGTCGCACTCAATTAAAAGAAAAACAAGCCTAGAAATGAAGAAAGCAAAATATTCCAGCCTCAAAGGGAGCCCCAGGATGCTTTTAACCCAAAACGTTGGGCTAATTTTTTTAATTGTTTTTTTTTCTCTGTTTAACTCTATTTTTTTTATAATTTAGGAGTGGTGTCAAACGTGGCGTTGAGGGACAGGTTGGGCCCTTGTTGAGCATTCCCTGTTTCGATCCTTCTCTTTCATTTTCCATCACAAAATGAAAAATATTATTAATCCCTCTCCTCCCAATTAACAAAGAGATGCTGGGGATGCTCCATCCCTGGAAATGTCCAAGGCCAGCTTGGAGCAACCTGGGACAGTGAAAGGTGTCCTTCCCATGGCCGTGGGGCAGAACTGGATGGTCTTTAAGGTCCCTTCCAACTGAAATCACTCAGGGATTCCATGACCCATTTTCTTGGAATATGAACTGCCAAAATACACAGGAGATGGGGTTTTAGAGCTCCAGGTGCTGCACAAGTCATGGACTTGAAAATAAAAACTCAGCACAAATAATTTGGTCCATCCCTTGAGTTGTTTTGATCAAAAACTTTGTGTTTTGCTCTGGAATTTTAGATTTTTTTTTTTCCTAAGTACTGGAAAAAACAAGAAAACCTTTTTTGAGGTGGATATTGATTTAGCAGAAAGCTGAGCTGTTTTTCAGAGGACTCGTGTTTATCACAAGCCATTTCCAACTTCTTCTCACCAAGAGTGGTCTTAGCAAGGATGGTTTGGACGGACTCAGGATCTAGCAGCCAGGAATCCTTGACTTTTGTGTAGCACCACCTCGAGCATTTGACCTCACTTTTGTACCCTGAGGTCTCCCAGAAAACTCTCTTTTAATTCCTCTGAGTTCTCTAAAAATCTTCAATTCTGAATTCCTGTTGGTGAGGGAATGGCTTCTGGGACATGGGGGAGTGGGACATAGAGGTGAGGATGGGATTTGTGTGACTCAGGGTGGAAAATCCTCCCTTTTCACACAGGGTGAAACCACTGTGATTCTACTGAGGGATGGGAGCTTGTGAAAGCAGTTTAGCAAAAATAAAAAAAAGAAAAAAAAAAGGAATTTCCAAAGGTATTTAATTGGCTCTTTGCTTGGAGAGAGTTCAGGAAACTCCTTTTGGGAAGTTCATGTAGCCACATCCCTCAGTCACCGCTCTAGTGCTGAAGTGGAAAATCTGTAAATCTGCTCGTGTTGCAGCAACTGAATATTTAAAATTCCTCCTTCCTCCCCAAAAATTCCCCTTTTTTTGCCCATTGGTGGACCAAATTTGTCTGTTTCCTGCACTGTACAGACCCCAGATGGGATGATTATCCCATTTCTCCAACACTTCCACTGTTGGATGCATGTTCCCTGTCAGGCCTGGCCGTGTGTTTTTCTGGATAAGACAGGAAATGTTTTTTCTACATAGGCATAAAACCTGAGCAAGCAGTAACTGAGTAGCAGCCTGGTAGTAACTGAGCTACTCCACTTCGCTCCTTCAGTGTGAAACTGAGTGAAATTTGCTGCCTTTAATTGCAGCAACATCGGAGATGAATTCCCGCCATTCCATCCACGGGAGATTAATTTCTCCTCGGCTCTCCTTGCACTCCAAGGGCTCTCCCATGAGCGATCTTGAGTGCCACCTGCCTTCCCAATAAAGCCTGGAATTCATCCTGGAGTATGACAACAAATATGACAGCGATCCAGAGACAAACGATCTCCGCTCCGAGTTAATTCCTGGTTCCCAGCAGGGCTCCCGGTGACCCCGCTGGGTTTGGAAGCGCTGCTGTTTGGTTAATGGATGAATGTTTTGTGTGGATGGCTCTCCATCCCAGCCAAGTTTGGCTCCCTCGCCTTCCCACTGAATGCCAGCATGGATTTATCCACAGGACAATCACGGGAGCCCCAGGAGATAAAACAAAGCGCTCCTCGCCCGCCGGCCTTAACTGCCTGGAGGCCTCTCAGGGATGCTCTGGCTGCTGGGAAGGGGAGATGGCTCTGTCAGGAAATGACACACAAAGTTCCACGTGGGAAGGGAGGACCTCATCCAGCCTGTTTTCCAAACTCCTTACAGGGAAATCCTGGCCAGGGATTGAACAATAGCAGCAGCACCGTTATCAGGCATCTCCTGAGCTGAGCCAGTGGGTTTTTCACTTCGCAGTTTGATAGGTTTTATTCCTTTTTCCTCCTGAAATGTGGGTTTGGGGGGCGGGGGGGTAAGGCAATTTCTGCTCTTTTGCTGGATTTTGGGATTGTGGTTTTGCCGTCACATGGAGCTTTGCAATGACAAATCCTGAGTTAGGAGCAGGTGGTTGCTAAAATGCTGAGTAGTCCCTTCAGTTATTTGTTCTTCTTTGCAGCAGCTCAGGAGTGGAAACACTCAGTGCGTAGTGTAGGAAACTGTGAAGTACAGCTAAATAAATTAGCTTAATTTTGGGTGGTTTTTTTGTTTGTTTTTGGGTTTGTTTTTTTTTATTTTATTAATGGGCAGGGGTTTGGGGAAATTGTGATAAAAATAGTTGGGATGTGAAGGAAGCAGAGGTGTCCTTGATGTGTGATTCAGGATTTGCCTGTACTGCAAGGACATGGAGGGACAGGAGCCAGGGAATGGCTCCCAGTGCCAGAGGGCAGTGATGGATGGGATCTGGGGAAGGGATTCCTGGCTGGGCTGGAATTGCCAGAGCAGCTGGGGCTGCCCCTGGATCCCTGGCAGTGCCCAAGGCCAGGCTGGATGGGGCTTGGAGCAACCTGGGACAGTGGGAGGTGTCCCTGCCATGGCAGGGGTGGCTCTGGATGGACTTGAAGGTTCCTTCGAACCCAAACCATTCTGGGATTGCTCTGGGAATATCTGTGTCCCATCTATGAGGTTCCCAGAAAATCACAGAATCCCTGAGATGGGAAAAGCCCTCCAAGACCATCAAGTCCAACCTGTTCCCAGTCCCCACCTTGTCCCCAGCCCAGAGCACTGAGTGCCACATCCAGGCCTTCCCTGGACACCTCCAGGGATGGGGACTCCAGCACCAGTCCAAATGATCCCATTTCCATTCTGTTTTACTCTGGTGTGGCTGAGCTTTCCTAGTGGAGAAGGCCAGCCTGAAAGGCAAAGTGCCCTGCAGGCCTCTGGCATTTTCCAGATCCATCCCTACGTCCTGAAATTGGGATACATGACCACGGCTCTCACCCACACACCGTTGCTCCTCCTTGGAATCATCTTCCTTTGGGAATGGCCCCACCCTTGGACCTGTCACCAGGTGGGCCCTGAGGCAAGAAGAGACACCAGAAGGAGAAAACAGTGGGTTAAAAATGTTCCAATTTTGCTCCCAGCCCACGGATCTCCTGTTGAAATTCCTGTTTCTCCTGGCAGGAATCAAAGGCTGGTGTCGCCTGTTCTCCCGTCTCCCCAGCTCCGAGTTTGTCATTCCCACATCTCCGGGGGTTCAAGGGGTGGTCACTGTGGTTTGATGAATTCCATGTTAACATGAGCTGCCGCATCCTGGGAGCGGCCTCCACGCATGAGGAATTTCCAAACAATCCTTTGGAGACGTCCAGGGACAGAGCTGTGATCTCCCCAGGCTTTGACGTGAGGCTGAATTTATTGAATAAATCACCAGTGGTGCTGACTTCCCTGAGTTTCCTCCTCTCTGTACTTTTTGGGGGGCAGGAGTTCAGGCTGGATTTTCCCTTTTGGGATGTGCAAAGACCTCCTGAACCACTCTTAAATTGGTTGGTTTGACCCCTGCTCGTGCCACAATGCAAAACTTCCAATTTTTTTTCCAATTTTTTCTTGGAGGGAAAAAACAAAAAGTAAACAAAAATAATAAGTGAAATTACAGAGTTTGTGTGTGTGTGTTCTGCTTCATTTTGCAGGACACAAGGCAATTCTCTCTGTAGCTTCCAGCTTGGGAAACTGCATAATGCCAGGGGTTCCATAAAATCAAAATTTGGCAGGATTAGGGATATCTGGGTTCTGTTCTTGTGTGGAGACCTTGAGTCCATCACCTCCCATTTCCAAGTGGTTTTGCTTTTTGAGTCATTCCTGGGAGGATCCCTCAGCTCTGCTGGGGCTCTGTCTGGAGTTGCTTGGGAGGCACCTCCTTGCCAAGTTGCATTGGGATTTCTCCACCCCAGGACTGGATTTATTTGAAATCCTTTGGAATCAAAGGAGATGGAGATTGGGAATTCCACTGTCTTGCCTGTCTTAGAGTTCAGTTGTTCCAGCACTGGTCTGTTCAGTAAAATACTGAAATTCAACTCCTGCTGAACAAATGATCCAAGGGAAAAATTTTTCTCCTTCCTATGCTTTTCCTAACCAATTCCTCTCCTTTCCAGTGGTTTTATATATAAATTGCATTCCAGCACTGGAAGGTTCTAATGGAAATGTGGAAAAATTTGCCCGTTCTGTTGAGAAACACCTGAAGAAACAACTTCTCATCCTTTGGCCACCTCTGGTCTCTTGTGTGGAAATTGGGGTAGAAATTCCCCTTGGAAATATTTCTTCTCCTTTTAATTTAAGACCAGCCTTAACCCTGCATAAAATCAATCCACAGAAAATAAAACAATTAATTTAACTGCCAATCATGGTGTCCTTTGGGATGCCTCAGAGGGGTGAATCCATAGCAAGGCCTCTGCTCTCTCCCCGTGTTTGCCAGGGATTGCTTTGGTGAACAAAGAATTCTTCATCACGTTAATTACAGTTGGGTTAATGAAGCGTGAGACAGAAATGTGAATTTTGGTGCTGAAAGGTGAATTTTGGTGCTGAAGGGTGAGGTTTGAGTGTCTTTTGGGATCCTCCCCTATGCCAAAACCCTCTGGTGATGTTGGGCTGATCACTCTGCATTCTCTCACCCCTATAAGTGAGATTTTTAGACACTTATGCCAAAATCTGACAAATTGTCTTTTAATTTCGGTGAAATAAGATCTTTGTGAGCCCAGGAGTTCAGCCTGGCTTAGCTCAGGCCCTCTTAGGCCTTTATCCCTCATTCCTGGATTTCACCCTTTCTTTTCCAGTGTTCTCTTGCATTTTCATTTATTTTACTGAATTTAGATCATAATTACAGTCTTTGCACTGGACAGCACCAATCTAGGTGCGAAGGAACATTTCATTTTTGGAGCTCAGCCCTGCTAAACCTTTCTCAATCCATTTCTTCCCAGTTTCTTTTGTTTTATCATCATCCAGCTGCCTTTGCCATGGTCGCTGTGTCTTTCCAGGAGCATCCCTGAGCATTCATATTCACCGTCTCCAGCAAGACATTTTTAATAGATAAATATATTTTAAATACTGGGGCTTCGAGACTGAAAAATACAAATCGATCTCAGAGCACATAAAAATAACACTGAGGGGGTTTTATTCTCCAAACTGGGCCAGCTGTATGAAAACATTTATTAAAAACGAGCTCCCTAACGGACCCGAGCATCATTAATTCCCTGCTCCACGTTCCATTTGTGCCGTGTTGCGGCTGCTAATGATGTTCTAGAGCAGGGATGACAAAGGAGAGGGAAAGCTGCCACTCACCGCTGGTGAAATAAATTTTTTCACCTTGCCACCAGCTCACCTGTAATTGGGAAGAGTCATGTAAAAAGCCTGAGTGAAAGCCACTTCTAGGAATATTCAGGGAAGGGGATGAAAATGTCAGGGATTTTTTTTTTTTTTTTTCAGCTCCAGCAGCACAAACCAGGCTGGGAATCGCTGGCTGTGAGTCCCTTTTCCCTGCACAAATGTATATTGATTAATAAAGGGAGAGCCTGGTCTGTGCTGGCACTTTTAAGTGATAAACAGTTCTGCAGCAGTGCAGAGGGTGTATTAAAGGCTAAGAGCTAATGACTTTTCTGGTGGATGTAACACATTAAAAGCAGCGGGAAGCTGCAGCTATTTTATCACCCCACTAATGTCCCTGACAACATTCACTTGGTGGGAGTGAATGGATGGGAATCCATTTGGAGGAGTAAATTAAAATACCTTAAAAAATGCCTTTAATAATAGCTCCAGAACTCAGCAGGCTCGGAGAAGGGAGAGATACAAAAGACCAATTAAATTATCCCGTCCATCTCCCTGCCAAGGCGCTGATATTCCTGATTATGCTGTGGCTGCTGGATCATTCCAGGAGGATTTCAGTGTCTCAAGTGAGGGAATAATGTCAGGGCTGGAAGTTGGGGCTGTCACAAACTTTCCCCCCATGTCCGACCAAAATTTCCCTTCCCTGCCCCTCTGTGCTGCAACGTGGAATGGGAATAAATGAAGGAAGATCCTTGTCCAAGTGATCATTTTCCTATTCCCTGCTCTTGAAGTTTGTAGCAAAGCTGGGGTTAGGAGCCAGTTTGGGATCAGGGATTTCTTAGTTTGAAGATTATCGGATTATTATTTCCTCATTTGGATACTTCCAGTCCAGCTGGGGTTTCTGGAGGTATTGATACCACCTTGGCAGGGAATTCTTGGATTGGCCAGCATTGGAGCAGCTGCCTGGGGAAGTGGTGGAGCCCCCATCCCTGGAAGTGTTCAAAAACCATGTGGAGGTGGCACCTGGGGACGTGGTTTGGTGGTGGCCGTGGCTGATGGTTGGACTCAGTGATCTGAGAGGTCTTTTCTAACCTTAACCTTGATCCTGCTGAGATCCAGCTCCTTTTTGGGATGCTGGGAAGCTCCTGAGTGCTGGCTAAGAGTTGATTTGCTGAGAATTCACATTTTGTGGGGAATTCAGGAGATTTGAACAGTTCTGGTACGTTTTGGGTGGACAGATTTGCTTTGCTGGTGCTGGAGAATAAAATGCCACCACTTTTAGATATTCCAGGGTCAGAGGTCCTGGGATAGGGCTTTTGTTGGATTGGGGGTTTTAAGCATAGCTGGGGCGTCTTTTGCTGCGGAATTCGAGCCCAAAATCAGAATAAATTTACCAGATCTGCAGCATAATCTGCCAGCAAAGTTCACCCAGTGATTTCTCCACCCAGTAATTTCCTCATCAAGTCTGTAATTCCATTGGGAATGCGGCGACTCTCCCAGGAAAGCATCTGGGCTTGATTTTGAGCCTGTCAGAGATGGAGAATCCAGCACAGCCAGCTGTTCCTGTGGCTAATTAAGAAACACAGAGCTCTCCTGTGATCCAGCTTCAGCTCCCATCTGCTGGATCTCCTCATGGCTGGCTGGGAAGTCAGGAACGAAGTAAAAATGAGGAGCTTGGAAAGGATGCCAGTGTCACAGGAGGCCACAAAGGAAAGGGGAGTTCACCTTTTTCTGTGCAAATATCATCAAAGTGTCGTGAGAGACAAGTCTGGGTCATCAGGGCTGTGTAGAACAGGCAGTTGAGTGGAGCTTTTCTCCCTGGAAAAACTTCCCATGTGGAGTTATCCAGTCATATTTTTCTGTCTCGACAGTGGCAAAATGCATTTCCACTGGGACAGACGAGCTAAAGCTGATGGAGTGAGTTGATGGAGTGCCCACTGAGGACAAGAGCTGAGCTGCAACCCAGGGGGTAAATCCAAGTCCTGCAGGAAAATCCGTGCAGGGAGAAGTTGGATGGTTCTGGGATTCTGTAGGAAGGGACTCAGTTTGATTGGAAACTGGGGAAATGGAGCCAGGCTGGGAGAGCTGGGGCTGCTCACCTGGAGAGGAGAAGGATCCAGGGAGAGCTCAGAGCCCCTGGAGGGGCTCCAGGAGAGCTGGGGAGGGGCTGGGGACAAGGCCTGCAGGGACAGGAGCCAGGGAATGGCTCCCCGTGCCAGAGGGCAGCGATGGATGGGATCTGGGGAAGGGATTCCTGGCTGGGCTGGCATTGCAGAGCAGCTGGGGCTGCCCCTGATCCCTGGAATGCTCAAGGCCAGGCTGGACATTGGAGCAGCCTGAGACAGTGGGAGGTGTCCCTGCCATGGATTGGATGGAATGAGATGATCCTGAAGGTCCCTTCCCACCCAAACCATCCCATGATACCATGAAATCTTTCTAAGGAAGCTTCTCCTTGCAGTGAAACCTGACCTGGAGCACTTTTATTTCAAATTTAACAACAAATATTTTGAAAATCCCTGTTCACCCACACCCCAGCCTTGTGCCGCCTCTCCAGTCTTCCCCAGTGTGGGGATTTGGCCTCTCCTGTTCCAGAAAAGCCATGAGTGTTTTAGCTCTGTGGCTTGAATTTGAAATTACAAGAGCTGCTGATTTGTTTTTGAATCCTTGCAGAGTTTGCAAACCCTCTTGGCAGCCTCCCCTCTGGGTCTGATTGACTCTGCATTTACTGGGCTTGTGCAGAGCTGGCCCCAGGAAATGTTAACTTTGTGTTCCAATCAGGAACTCTGTGAAATCCCAAATATTGAACAGAGTGCTTGGAGGAGGGAAACTCTTCTGCATGGCCACAGTAATACAGCAATGAGAAGGTTTTATGGTACATGTTCTCCTTAATTTTAATTTATTTTTAACAATTGTACATTTTGCTCTTCATCAATATTCCAGTTCACTGGAGCAAAGCTTTCCTGGATCACACAGTGCCAGGTAAATAAGATTTATCCAAGACCTTGTTTGTGCACTCATTTGGCTCCTGCAACATCACATTTAAAGCAGGGGGAGAATTCCAGCAGATCCTGGGCTCATTCATCCATGGGGTGAATTCACTCAGGAACTCTCAGGATAAATCCCATAAAAATTAAAACAGCACCTGCATTGAAAAGGCAGCATTATGGTTAAAAAAAAATTAAGTCTCTGGAGTTAGGAGCATTTGGGAAGCAAAGTTGTAGTAGGGTGTAGTATAACCATAGTAACAGGCACAACTGATAAGGGAATCACGGATTTTCCTGGAAAAAGGCTGGGAGAGGAAAGCAGGCTATCAGCTTGGAAACTGTAAAAAAAGATTTTGCTGCTAGACACGGCCTTGAATGGAATTGATGCATTCTAAAAACTCCAGCCCTTTGTAAAACCTGGATGTGCCAGAAAGAAAAGTGTGAAAACGGTGTTATCAGTGGGAGAACCACTGATCAGTAGAAGAGGGAATTTAGATCCTCTTTCCTCTGGTAGCTAAAAATAAAACAACTTTAGTTGGTTCAGGGCTGGTTTTACTCCTTTATTTTATTGTTTTTCTCTTCTCTTTTATTTTGCTGGAACAGGGCTCCAGGTTGGGCACTGATGCATCCAACTCTTCCCATTCCCACTCCCGTGGCCTCAGGGCTGGTGTTGGCTATTTTAGAGCCACCAAAGAGCATTAAACAGACCATTTATCCCAAAATTCCAGGCAGATTTGCTCTCCAGCTACTGCTTTTCAGCTTTCAGTGATTCCCATCTCTAACTCTGCTCATTCAGTGAGAGTTCTTCTAGCAGCTTTATGAGGTATTTGGGAGAAATTTTGGGCCAATTTTTTATTTCCTTTGCCCATTGCCCTCCAAGGCACTGACAGCACTTGGTATTTATCAGCTCACTAAAGCCTGGCCAGGTATTTAAGCTTAAGGAATTTAAGTTTTGTCCCTTGGGAATGGTCCCAAATCCAGAGCTGTGGCTCAGCACTGAGCCTGAAGAGCTTTGAGAACTTTCCCTTTGTCCTGTCCTGCTTAAATTGGGAAACAATGGGACTGCTGATTGTTGTTTCCCATTTTTCTTGGGAAACAAACAGCTGGGCTTTGTTTGGTGCTTAAAAATCGTGAGGTGTCAGCTAAACTCCAGCTTAAAAATTAGATCAGGCTTTATTAATTCTTCTCCTTTAAGGCAGCCATGTCCTGCCCTCATCTGGTGCCTTCCTCTGCCAAGGCATCTCGAGGAGATATTTTGTGATGGGCAGTAATCAACTAATAATGGACAACTTTCCCAGTGCCAAGGTCGCTTCCTCCATCTGCTGTGTTTTGGTGAAGACATTTCTGGGCAGGATATTCCAGTTTTTGTCTGCTTTTCCCAAGGAAATGAAGTGAGGGAATGGAGATTCTCCCTCCCGAGGCATGGAAAAAGCTGAGATTGCAAAAAGAAAAAAAAAAGAAAAAAGAAAAAAAAGAAAAATCAAGGGGGAAGATTGTTCCCCTAATCCAAGTGCTCCTCACCTGGAGCTAGAAAATAAATTATGCACTTGCCATCCCTGGGAAAGTCCAAGGCCAGGTTGGATGGGGCTTGGAATAACCTGGGACAGTGGAAGGTGCCCCTGCCCGTCTGTGGCAGGAGTGCCACTGGAAGGTCTCTTCCAGCCCAAAATATTCTCTGATTCTATGAAAAGCTGAAAGTTTTGAGCTGTTGGTTTGAATTTCTGCGTGTCGAGGGCTCGTTGAAAATCACCTTCATTGTCCTGAAACTGCCTTCTTAAGGAACCCTTTAAAACATCCCCAGTAACTTTAAACCACCTTCACTGGGGCTGCACAGGGCAATAATCCCAAAGGAATGGTTGGAATACTGAAATCCCAAAGGAATGGCTGGAATACCCAACAAAGGAATGGTTGGAATACTCAAATCCCAGAGGAATGGCTGGAATACCCAATAAAGGAACGGCTGAAATACCCAAATCCCAAAGGAATGGCTAAAATACCCAACAAAGGAATGGTTGGAATAGTGAAATCCCAAAGGAATGGCTGGAATACCCAAATCCCAAAGGATTGGCTGGAATAATATCTCCAGGTCTGCTTGTTCTGGGTCACCCCGCTGTTGGAGCAGGAATTCTGCCTGCCCTGGAGCTGTTTTACATCACCTGGAACTCCAGCCCAGCTGGGAATAAGGAGCAAATCAAGGGATAATGGCAAATGTTTGCAAAACCCATGAAAGACAAACCCCACAGAGTTAATAACCAGAGCTGCTCTCTGTTTTATCCTCGTCCCCCACCGCAGCTGAGGGACAGGAGGGCGTCAGGAGGAATTTCTTTTTTTTTTTTTTTCTTTTTTTTTTTTTTTTTGTCGCNNNGCTTTTTTTTTCTTTTTTTTTTTCTTTTTAGCAGCCTTCAGCCTCTTTGAAAACCTTCCTGTAGGAGTAATGAACCATCCCCTCGGCGTGGTGTTGGGATTCAGGTGTGAGGGGGCTGGAAATTGTTCCCTGGATGAGTTTCCTTGTTAGTGTGGGGTTTTTTTTAAAAGGCTCCATTGAAGTGCCTCGCCATAAAATTAAGCTTTGATCACATCCATTTGCTGTTAACGAATCCAGATGGGGTAGAGGCAACGGGATTGTGGCTCTGGGATAATGTGTGAGCTGCCTTTCATTTTGGGGACTTTGAGAAGCTCGAGGGCTGGCCCAGCTAACGAATCCAGCTGTCCCAAATGTCACCTCCTCAGACAGGGTGTCCCCAGGGACACCTGCAGAGGGGGCAGCAGGGCTTTGGGAAAGGTTAAGATGTCGCAGGGAAATGGCCATTACATATCTGGAAGTGTCTTCTTTCATATGGTAATTCCCTTTTTTCTCCCTTTTATTATTATTTTTCTTTTTAATCATTCAAGTAGCTTTGTGTTCCCTTTAAATCAATAGTTTTTCAAGGGTTTATTCTAAAATACAGACGCCGGCAGGAGCTTTGCTGGAATTTTAATGTTGTTGAGGGAAATGAGAGGGAAAAACTCGATAAAAACCACAATACTTTCTGGTTTAACATCCACTCGTGGGTTTTTAGGTCGCTGTTTTTTTCCAAATGCTGAGTTACGAAGAGAAATTGAAATGGGCTGGATCGAGGCCAGGCTTGAGTCCTCCTCATGTGGTTTTGTGTCCAGCCCAGGAGGGTTCACATGAGGATTGCTGGCAGGGCAGATCCTGCTCCTGGGAAGCTGCGGGAGGTGAGCTGATACCACGGGGCTGGAAACCCCACCCTCCTCCCACCACTGAAATCCTACTGGAAAAGGAAAAATCAGATTATCCACACAAAAAGGAAAGGAATTGCGTTTGTCTTCTGTGTTGCTACATGAGCTAGGGAGGACTTTCTTATCTTTTTTTAATCCTGAGGGGTCCACGGAGACTTTAACCTCTCACCACATTTCTCAGCCCATCGTGGGCTTGGCTGTAATCTCAAACCTCATCAGGCTCTGCTCAGGTAGAGCCCACCTGCAGAGCTGGCCCAGCCCTGGGGCCAACAGCAGCAGGAGCTGCTGGAGAGAGCCCAGAGGAAGCCACGGAGCTGCTCCAGGGCCGGAGCCAGGCTGGGAGAGCTGGGGGGGCTCACCTGGAGAGGAGAAGGATCCAGGGAGAGCTCAGAGCCCCTGGAGGGGCTCCAGGAGAGCTGGAGAGGGGCTGGGGGCAACGACTGGAGGGATAGGAGCCAGGGAATGGCTTCAGACTGGGAAAAAGGAGAGATTGGGGTGGGATTTTGGGAAGGGATTCCTGGCTGGGCTGGAATTGCCAGAGCAGCTGGGACTGTCCCTGGATCCCTGGAATGTCCAAGGCCAGGCTGGACACTGGGGCTGGAGCAGCCTGGGCTGGTGGGGGGTGTCCCTGCCATGGATTGGGTGGAATGGGATGAGATTTTTTCCTCTGAGTGCAGTTGGGAGCCAAGAAGGTACCAGGAGCAGCATAGGTGGTGCCTGAGCCTTCAGGGAACCCCCTGTCCCAAGGATTTGGGAGAGTTCCCATTGAGGACGAGGTTGGAAGGTGCTTTTTTAGTAAATCAGGGACAGGGAATGGAGCAGGATCTATTCCTGTCCCTCAGCAGGAGCAGGATCAAGGATTGGGTGTGATGCTGCCACGCTTTAATCAGGAAATCAGTGGAGAGATGGAAGTTGGGCTCGTGGGGATGTGGCAGAGGTGGCAATTTGGGGATTGATGAGATTTTGCTCTGAGTCACCAACTTCTCCTTACATCCTGATGAACACAGAGGAAGAGGGGCTCTTTCCAAATCCTTGGGATCCTCCCACATAATTTGAGGCAAGAATTTCTCAAATCAACCAGGGTTCCCAAATGCTTCAGTATCTTCCTTTATATTTCTTGCAGTTCAGGAATAGCCCTTCACTCTACTGAGACTGTTAATAATTCCATTTATATCAACCTGGGCCTTCCATGACCTCCCCTCTGTCTTGTTTGCAGCAGCAAAATCAGACATAGTTGGCAAAATAAATACAAACTGTGCCAAGTCACCTTGTGGGGGCCTCAGAAACCCCAAAATTGATATGGAGCTGTTGAAATCGTGGACATTGTTGGATATATGGTACCTCCTGCAGGCTGGAAGAAACCAAATCTGCTCATTGGGGGTTTTAGTGGCACTCTGGGCTCTGTTTGGGCTGGCAAGGTGGGCACTGATCAAAGGTTGGACTGGATGGTCTGGGAAGTCTCTTCTGAGAGAGAGGATTCCTCCTAATTCCAGGATCTGTAGGGTGTGGAGCAGCACTCTGGGTTGCAAAAATCACATCTTTGCCTTTTGAGGTTCCACCTAAGGAAAGAAAGACCTGGTGAACTTCAGGAAGTGGCTCAGAATCCCAAACTTCCTGAGCTGATATTCAAACCCTTAAACCACTTCCTTTTCTTTTCCATTTTTTCCCTTTCCCTCATTTATTGGCCAGCACCTGCTCGGCGCCAGGTTGTCATTCACACCCGTGACAACAATTAGCAAAGCAGGAGAGGGCTGAGGTGGAGATTGACCTGGGCTTTTGTCCCCTTCCCCAGAGCACGGTGATCGTGGAGAAGACTGTGCAGGACCTGATGAACCTGATGCACGACCTGAGCGCGTACTCGGACCAGTTCCTCAACATGGTGTGCGTGAAGCTCCAGGAGTACAAGGACACCTGCACCCTGGCCTACAGGTACAGCCCAGGGAGGAGCTGCTGCTGCTCTTGGGGGCCCTCAGTGGCCAGGAGTTGTTTCTTGGATCGTCTGTGCTGGGGTGGTCGAGGGTGTTTCCTTCTAGGGATGGAAAAGCTGGAATAATGGTCAGTGCAGCACGGAGAGTTGTGGTGGATGAATATCCACATGGCAGCATGGTTTAGGGTCTTGGATGTGGATGACAGTGGTGGGAGAGCTTGGAAATTACTCCTGTTCTTCCCTTAGCCAGGTAGGATGGGACCTGCCGGGGCCTGGAGGAGCTCCAGGAGAGCTGGAGAGGGGCTGGGGACAAGGCCTGCAGGGACAGGAGCCAGGGAATGGCTCCCAGTGCCAGAGGGCAGCGATGGATGGGATCTGGGGAAGGGATTCCTGGCTGGGCTGGAATTGCCAGAGCAGCTGGGGCTGCCCCTGGATCCCTGGAATGTCCAAGGCCAGGGTGGAGCAGCCTGGGACAGTGGGAGGTGTCCCTGCCATGGCAAGGGTGGCACTGGATCTTCCCTTCCAACCCAAACCTTTCCATAATTCCATGATAAAAGGTGACCTCACGTTGGCCACTTGAGAGTCTAAAGTGTCACCTTTAAAAATAAATGGCTGAATGTGCCTTTTGCCTAGTTATTCTGATTCTTCATTTGAACATTTGCAAGGAATTCAGCTTTATTTGAGTTAATTCTATTTTGATTTGGGTACTCAGGTCTCATGGCAATTTAGGAATTTCAGGATGAGAAGAAATGGCCAAAAGTCGCACCAGGAGAGATTTAGATTGGATATTAGGAAAAATTTCTTCCCTGAAACGTTGCCAGGCATTAGAAGGAGCTGCTGAGGGCAGGGGTGGAGTCCAAACCCCTTGGGAGGATTTGAAGCCCTGTGGAAGTGGCACTTGGGGACTTGGGTGGTCTTGGCAGTGCCAGGAATGGTTGGATTCAATCCTAGAGGTCTTTTCCAGCCTGAATGATTCAGTGATGTTGGGAATCTGTGACCACTGGATTGAATGAACCCCCATTGGGTTTGGTGAAAGTTTCCCAGAACAATTCCATAAACTGACAGGGAGTCACCAGATGCTCTGTCCTCATCCTGTTGGCATTTTGGGGTGATCCATCCCTAACATTCCCCAACCAAAGCATGGAAGATCAAGGCACTACAGTCCCACTGGCCATGGATGTGTTTGGGTTAAACCCTTCAAGTACTTGATTTATCAGAGATTTCCTGGGTAAATATCAATAAAGAACTTCTAAGGACATCCCTTAATGGCCCTTCTGGACAGGAAAACCAGGACTGAGCCCCATCCCACGGGGATAAATTTAAAAAAAAAAAAAAAAACAAAAAACTAAAATAAAAACCATTACAAGATGCTGCAGGAATGTGGGCTGGAATAGCTGCTCTACATCATCCCTTCCATGGCTATTGAGCCTGAAAAATCCCTTGTGCTTCCTGACCAAGAAATTACTTGCCATTGCCTGATTTTATTCAGGAAAAACTTCATCCAGCAAACGGTCTCATCATTATCATATCATCATCATCATCATCATCATTATTATTGTAATTGTAATTAACAATAGCAGCAAGCAGAGGCTAAACTTTGCCTGAACACTCCCCCTAAATAAGGAACTGCTCTTGTGCCATTGTCCAAAATATTCCTTTTTCACCCAGAACTTCCCCGCCTGGAGCCAGACAATGGATTTGATTTGTTTGGCTTGAACTTGAAGGTCCTTCCTTCCTTCCTTTGCCATTCCTGGCTTTGGCACCTGCTGAGGGCTAATTAGGACAACGCTAATTTGGCCATCTCCTGATTGCAGCGAGAGGGAAAAACAGGAAATGTTCCCGTTTTGCTGCTGGCAAATGCCTGAAATAGAAACCCGTATCCATTCCCATTTCCATCCATGGGGATGTTATGCCCTCTGCAGGGATCTGGGCTCCACACAGCCCTGCCCTTTGCTCCGAGGTTTTCCCTGGGGTGTTGGGATGGATAAATCCTGCTGTTGGTCAGGCTGGTGGAGTCAGGATACTTTGCAGCTCCTTAAAATCAGGATTAATTCCTTGGAGCTGGGAGTCGATCGCATCCGGCAAAGCTGGCGGAGCACGGGCTGCTCCTGGGATGGCAAAGAGTGAGGATTTGGGAAGCCAGAGAGGTCTTTTTCTTAGGATTTGTTCCTTCAGGGGGAATGTGAGCAAATATGGGTGAAAAGCATCCAAAGGGAGGTTCCTCCAGGCAGGATTTTTATCTGGAGCTCTCTGCGGAACAGCTCGGGAAGGACGTCAGCACTGGGAAATGCACAGCTGAGATTGTTCATGTCTGAGCTCTGCTTGGCTCCTGTTTTCCAGGGATTTCAAAAGAAAAAATATCAAACCTAAGGGGGCTGGATGGGATTGGACATTCCTATAAATAGCAGCTCTCGTGTGTTAATCGATGACGAATTTCGGAAGCTCGGCGTAGGTGAGGTGCCTCCTGCAATTCGCATTTTTGTCCAAATTCCAATTCCAGTTTGCCACCCAAACTGTTTACAAACGTCAGCTCTGATTTCTGACTAATTGGTGAGGGGCTGGGGCTGAAAATGCAAATAAAATCGGGAGAAGGAGCCCCCAAACCTGCTGCCGTGCTGGCAGCACTTTCCAGTCGTGTCCAACCCCCATCTCCAGTAGATTTCCAGGAGAGCAGCTCAACTCCGGAGTTAAAAACCATTTTATGTTAAAAACATGAGTGTCAAACCATTTCTGTGGGATTTTTTTGGAGATCCTGAAAGGAGAAACATGCCCAGTTCACAGATGCTGCCCTTAACATGAGCCCTTCTTTTGAATCTTCTGCCAACACCCCTCTCCGACAAAATTTGCTGTCTCAAATGCAAAAATTAATCCCTTTCCATGTATTTCTACATAAATTTGCCAATATTTACTCATGTCCACACTGAAGTTGCGCATTTTTATTTTGTTGTCTACTCTAAGCTCTGTCTTGTGTGCCCACCCACTTCTTGCCCATCTTTATCCTCGCCTTGCTCATTTTTGAACCTCTCTGAAGGCTCTGAGTAAAGGAATCCCTCACCCAAATGGGTCTTTTTAGTCTTAAAAAGAGATGGGCATCACCAAAATGTGGTTCAGAGAGTTTTAAAAGTATTAAATCCTCTCGAGACACTCAGCTCCCTCTCTGGAGGCAGCTTCTGGTAACAACCTCCTTTGGCTGAACTATCTCAGCTAAATTTGGGGGAAAAAATGCAAAATATCTGGGCCTAGATCACTCAAAATGGTGAAGAAAATAAACCCCTCTTGCTTTACAGCCAGGCAAAATAAATCAACTTTTTTTTTTTTTTTTTTTAAGTTGAGAAAGAGCAGTTTAATTCAGTCAAAATGTGGCAAGCCCAACAGGATTTTTTTATTCCCCAGGAAATGCTTTTACCACTCATTTTGCTGCTTCTTAGTGGCATCTCCCCCCCCTCCTTGCATGAACTTTTGGTGTTTAAGTTGCCTTTTTTGACTCTTTTTTGGGCAGGGATGTCCCCTCAGGCTGCTGGCCCAGCTGCTTTTTAACCTTTGGCAGCATGAGCTCAGCATGGAAACATCACCTTGGCCAGGGGAAGAGGGGAAAAATCATCCAAAAATCCACCTGGCACAAGACAGAGGAGCCCAATTAGCCCCTGTGGCTTCCAGATGTTTCCTGCCAGAAAGTCACGGCCCCCCAGCTGTGTCCTGGGATATTCCCATCTAATTTCCCAGAAGAGAGATGATTCCTCACAGAGCAGGATTGGTACCTGGGAAGGTGTGGCACACACCAGGAGTTTGGCCATGGCATCAAAGCTGTCTCTCCAGCATTCCCCCTCACCAGCAGGCTGGGAATGGGAAAGACTTTGGAAAAGGCATACCCAGACTGATGATATTCCATATTTTATGATCCACTGCTCCACGATGAATGGTTTTCTTCCATCTGTTTTTTCCTCCCTCTGTGCTCTGAGGAGGGGAGTGATAGAGCAGCTTAGTGGGTACCTGGATCCAGCCAAGGTCAGCTCCCTCTGGCAGCAGCAGGAAAAATTATGGGGAAAAGTTTGGGATAAGGGGAGTGGGGGTGAAAGGAAGAGTTTTGAGCTGTGCTAAAAGATGTCACCCTGTCCTGGGATAATTTGCTTAAGGAGACAAATTGGATGGACACTGAATGAAGGGGCAGGGGGGGAATACTGACTGAGAAGCTGGGAAGAAAATGTGGGGAAAAGGAGCTGGGAAAAGCTGGGTGTCCAACAGAGATCAGGGATGTTTCCACCCTCTTCAGTGTCTTCTCAGTGAGGAGTGGTTGAAGAAAATCCATAAAAATCAGGAGGTGTGGAACCCTGGGAAAGAGGGGGGATGTCATTCCAAGGGATCCACGTAGTGCTGGGGCTGTGCCTGCATGGATTAATTTGAAACTTGCTGATTTCAGTGAATCCATGGATCTTGTCCAGAGAGGATTCGCCATCCCTGGCAGTGCCCAAGGCCAGGTTGGATGGGGCTGGGAGCACCCTGCAGTGGTGGAAGGTGTCCCTGTGTGGGGACTCAAAATCTGAAGGTCGTGAGGTCGATCCTCACATGGGAACCAAAAATGTGAGAGTTTTTCTCTCAGCTGCTTCAGGGCCAGGATTGAGAGGGTTTCTGTGTTGGCTCTCAGTTGTTCTCCCCAGAGCTCCAGGGCAGGGAGTTCTCAGCACCTCCCTCAGCTCCTGGGCAGGAATGGCCATGGGAGCTCCTGACTCCAAGGGCTTTGAAGGCTCAGCTGAACCAATGGATCGCTGCCAGCTGGATTCTTTTCACTTTGAACCCAATAACCAGAGAGCTGTGACCCGCAGGGCGGCGTTTGACACCAACCCCACAATATCCCCCAAGCCAGGGAGGAGAAGGGAGGAGAAGAACAAGGAGCCAACGCCCTCCAACTTCCATCCTGCTCCGTGTGCAGCACCATCCCCTAAAACCTAAAGCTGGGAGTTTCACCCTGGGACATCTCACACTTCTATCCAAACTCCACAGCCACAGTCCCAGCTCCATCCCTCCGTTTTGGGAGCTTTCTCCACGGCCTCAGGCCCAAAGCAGTGTTCTGCTGAGGGGCTGCACAGGAAATCTGAATTCCTCTGTGCCCAGGGTTGTAACATCCCTGCCCATGGCAGGAGGTGGCACTGGATGGGCTTTAAGGTCCCTTCCAACCCAAACCATTCTGGGATTCTGTGGACCCACGGGTACCACCAAAAGATGAAGGAAGCAGGAATCGTGGATTAGCTCTTGGAAAACTCTGGAAAAGGAAGGACACCAGGCTGCGGTTGCAGCTTGTTAGAGCATCCCAACATCCTCCCTTGTCTCCTCCCCAGCACTGACTCCACAAACAATTGGGATTTTGAGAACAGAGGATAAGAAGGATCATAAAACAAGAGAGGTGTCTCTGTGTAACTCCAGCAGGACACTCCCAAAGATGCCTTGGAGTCGTGGATGTCTGAAGGGCCATGATAAGGCTGGAAATAATTGAAGAGAGCAAACTGGATGTGGAGAGAGTTGAACTGAGCTGAGAGGGGAAATAACGGGGAGTAATGGGATGAAATTGAGGAAAATAAAACACGAGCTCAGTATCAGGAGTTTTTATATCCAAGAGTTGGATTTGTTCAAGTGTGAAATAGACTCCCAAGGGAAGGCGAGTATTACTGCAGTCATTTAAATGTGCAGAGGACAAAGCCCTGGCTGATGTATTCCCTGGAACAGTTGTCTTGCCTTGGCACAGCAATGCCCAGATATCATCAAATCCCCTTTTTCCATCTCAGATGTCAGAGCTGCTGGTGGAGCTCTTTTATCCCCCTCAGTTTTCACCAGGGTGAAAAAGAAAAGATTTTTTTTTTTTTTTTCTTCCCCAAGTGGAAAAACACCAACTTCCTCCCAGCAGCAGAAGGCCAAATGGGAATGTTGACACCGAGGTCTTGTGTGGCTGGAAACAAAACTCAGCCTTTTGTGTGTGACAGATTGAACGTGAAACTTGAAGGGAAGGAAAATTTGTTTGTTAAGTGCATGTGACAAACTCGTTTTCACAAATCCTGTGCGGCTCCTGAGCTGAGCTTGTTTTCCTGGTGGAAGGGGAAAGGGTGGGAAGAGAAATGAGCTGTTCTCTTCAGGATGGATCAGAGCTGGCTCCTGTCTCGGTGCCTTTCTCGCTGTTTTCCTTTGCAAAACGGAGATGCTCGGGGTGCTGTTGTTTTTATTTCTATTTATTCCCCAAATCACCACCTGGATGCTGCTGACCCCTCATCTCTGCCTGGGTCAGGGAGAGCGTGGCTGGAATGGCACTGCCAGCTCAGGGGCGCTGGGGTGTGGGAGTGCCTCTGTTGTCTCAGTCCATCCCAACCTGGAGCCAGCCTGAGAGAGCTGGGAATGTTCACCTGGAGAAAAGAAAAGGATCCAGGGAGAGCTCAGAGCCCCTGCCAGGGCCTGGAGGGGCTCCAGGAGAGCTGGAGAGGGGCTGGGGACAAGGCCTGGAGGGACAGGAGCCAGGGAATGGCTCCCAGTGCCAGAGGGCAGCGATGGATGGGATCTGGGGAAGGGATTCCTGGCTGGGCTGGAATTGCAGAGCAGCTGGGGCTGCCCCTGGATCCCTGGAATGCCGCAGGCCAGGCTGGACACTGGGGCTGGAGCAGCCTGGGACAGTGGGAGGTGTCCCTGCCATGGCAGGGGGTGGAAATAAGAATCTCCTCCAAACCCAGCATCCCCTTTGTCTCCTGAAATTCCCAGTCAGGAGTTCAGATGAGTTACCCTGCCAAAAATATGAGACAGGGAAATCCTTCCCAATTGGAACCCACTGCAATCCCTGACTCAGTTTCCCACATAGGATTTAGGTGGAATCTCCATCAGGAGATTCTTTGAATGACTTGGAAAGAAGATCCTGGACTCTTCATTCCCCTTCATTGCTTCAGCCCTGGTCCCCAGGCTGGGCCAGCTGGGGGGATGTGGTGGCTTCCAGCCAGGTGTTCCTGGGCTGGTCCCACCTTGCAGTGGCTCCAGCAGAGGCTGCTGAGATTCCAGAGGAAAATGATCCATGGAGACAGCAGTGCAGGGTGACCTCCTCCAGCTGGGTGCCAAATTGAGCTTTCAGGGTTGGAGGATGTAGGAAAATGTCCCTTTTTCCCCTTAAAAGATATCCCCAAGTCCCTCAGGAGTTGTGTGTTGAAGGGAATTTCCTGCCCTGTCCACCCACGTTGCTGCCCCCTCCATGGGAGCTCTGTGTGGAATTCCTCTCTGGATCCTTTCCTCACTGCCTAATCCCCATTTGTGTGATACAGAATTTGATTAATAACACGAAATTAAATTAAAAGTGGCACTGAGTGCATGATTTGCTCCTCTCTGAGGTGGCTGTTGCTGCTTTCCCTGCAGGACCATCGTGCAGTCGGATGAGAAGCTGGTGATCAGCGCATCCTGGGCCAAGGATGATGATATCAGCAGGCTCCTGAAATCCCTGCCCAACTGGAGCAACATGGCTCAGCCCAAGCAGCTGAGGCCCAAGAGAGAGGAGGAGGAGGATTTTATAAGGTAAAATATTGTGGGAAGCTGTGAAGGGGTTTCAAGGAGGGCAGCAACAAAAAATCGGGACAAATTTGTGATGTTTTTGTAGCTGTCGTGTCCCCAGGTGGGAGGAGAGTCATGGAATCATCAGTGGGAAGGACTTTGGAGATCATAGAGTCCAACCATTCCCAGCACTGCCAAGGCCACCACTGACCACGTCCCCAAGTGCCACATCCACATTGAAATCCCTCAAATTTCAAATGGCTTTGAAATCCCTCCAGGGTGAGGACTCCATCCCCTGCCCTGGGCAGCCTTTTGGGGGAAGAAATCCTCCCAATATCCAACCTAAGCTTTTCCTGGTGCAGTTTCTGCTCGCTCTCTCACGTAAACAGAGCCATTTGCAGAGTTATCTTTGTGATCCAAGTCAGGGAAGTGCCTCCTGGGGAAGGAAAGGATTGTTTTGAATCCAGGCAAATCCTTGTCCTGCTGGTGCTGCTCTGATCACGCATATGATAAAGGGAGCAGCATTTTCTGACCTAATGGAGGGGCCAGCTGGTTGTACTGGGCAGGAATTCCCAAAATCAGTGCTGTCAGAGGAGTCCTTAATTTTAGCCAAAGCCTGGTGGAGCTTCCCCTCCATCTCAACTCCAGGAGCTAACTCAGGAGAGCAAATGAAAAATCCCAATATTTCCAGCAGGAATTCCTTTGGAGACAGCTCTCTGTGCCCAAACCAGGTTGTTACTACCTTTCATGGCAGTGAAATGCTAGAAGGAGGCAGATTCCCTTTCCCTGCATGCTGGGAATGGCTCAGCTCCTGTGAGATTCCAAAGCCTGCACATTCCCATCCCTATTCATCACTTCCTTGATTGGCACTTGGCTGTAGAACTGGAGGAGGAGGAGGAGAAGCTGTTGAAAATAACAAGTCTAATTTGCCCAGATTGTCATTTCCCTCCTTCCCTGCCTGGAAGCCCCGTGACAGGGAGGATGCAGCCTGGAGAGGATGGGATTTGTGGGGTCACAGAAGGGTTTGCAGCTTGGGCAGGGCTTTTAAAATATCCCCAGTGGAGCAGGGAGAGGCTGCAGAGCCTCTGTGAGGTGAATTTCATGGATTCAGTCCTCACCTTCCTGGCTGCATGGAAATTCCTGGCCAGGCAAAAATGGATGGTCGAGCTCAGCCTGATGCTGACAGAGCCATTTCATCCTAATATGCATTTTATTCCATTTATTCCATTCTCCTGGCCATTAGTTGAAGCATTTTGTGACACTGGATCAGAGGAGCTCCAATGGAAAGCCTTTAGGAAAAGCCTATGGAGTCATCCACGCTGAATTTCCTGGGAAAAAAAAGCTCCTGTGCCACGGCTTTTTTCAGCCCGGGCTTTAGGACAAAGATCTTTTCTCAGCATTTGTTTGCACAGAGCATCATCCATTAAGCCCCAGTTCCACCCAGTGCCGTGTGAACGCTCCCGTAGCATTAATTTAAATCATAATAATTGGTCTGGGCCAGATTTAGCCATTGATAACTTAGAAACCTCCTCCAGGATGGGTCGTGGTTGAATAGATCCCTCCTGAAAGCTTCCAAATAAAATTAATTGCTCATCCAATTTCTTGTCGTCCTCTTCCCATTTAAGCAGCCTTTTCGCAGCCTTTTCTCCTAATACAAAGGAACATGATTTTCTTCACTGCTGCTGCTGCTTCTTTCTCCTGGCACTGCTGATAATTTGGGATTAATTCTGCCTGGACGCTGCAGTGGAGCCAAAGGGAAGTGGGTGCTGTGGATTCCCTTGGTTTGCAGGGAATGGGAGAGCTCGTGTTGTTATCATTTAACCTCTGAAATATGCAGCATTTCAATATTTGCTGTTCATGGGCCCTAACTCTTGACCAGCAGGTCAGGACTGCACATCTCTTCCTGGCAAAGAAGGTTCAAGCCTGATGAAATTTGGGGAAATGTTCTTTTTGGACATGGAACTACTCCACAGCATCCCTTTATGAATATTGGAAAATTAAACAAATCCTGAAAGTTCACCACCAGTTTTTGTCCTGTGGCAGCAAAAGAGACCCATGCACAGCTTTCCTTCCCTCCCCAACTTTCCTGTAACTCATTTCTGTAATTAAAAAGAATCAAGAAAAAAAAAAGAAATCTTTGCAAAAAAACCCAATCCTCTCTGTGGACAGAGATTGATTTTGTCTGAACCCCTCATTATCTCTTGAGTGAGGAGGAGATGGCAGAAGGTGTTCCCAGCTCTGCCTTGGAGAGGGGAAAAGCAGTGGGAAAAGAGCTGGGATGTGATGGTGCAGGAATTCCTGGGGGTTTGGAGCAGCTCTGCAGCAAGTGGGGAAAGGCTGCTGTGTGCCCCAGGGCTGTGGGAAGCTCAGGAGTTGTTTGGGAATTCACAGATTCCAGGTTGGGATGAAAGGTCACCCTTCCATGAAAATCATTCTGTTGTAGAGCTGAGCTCCAAACCTGAGCTCTGGGGATTTTCCTCTCACTTTTAGCTCCCGACAAGCTCCTGAATGCTCAACTCAGGATCAGGTTCTTGGGCTACATTTAATGGAGCAATTAAAACACCCTTCCCAGCATTTCCAGGTGGCAGGGGAAGGGTCTGGAGGTGCTGAGGGAGCTGTGAAGGGGCTCAGCCTGGAGAAAAGGGGGACCAGGGAGGACCTTGGGCTCTGCACAACTCCTGACAAGAGGGGACAGCTGGGGGAAATTTGGGGTCTAATCCCAGGGAACAGGGGCAGGAGGAGAGGGATGATTCTGCACTGCAGGGTACTGGGAAGGCTCCATGAGCTCTTCTCCAGGGGCTGCTTGGAGGTGATAAATTCAGGAGGTTGGGACAGAGCTCCTGGGGATAGGTCACACCTTGAATCACTTCAGCTGTTTCCAAAGGGATCAAGGTGAGTGATCAGTGAGCTCAGAAAAGAGCTGATGGCAGGACATGTTGGATGTAGGAGCTGTGTCCTGGTTTTTTTCCATTTTAATGGATTGGAAAATCATTCTTTGCCCTGAAAGTCATGTGGAGTCCCCTCTTTTACCTGAAAAATAAGAGTATTTGCCATGGGTATACTCCTGGGAAACAACCAAACATTTTTCTTCATGGACATAAGGATTGGGAGAGATAAATCTGCATGAAAAACGTGGAATGTGGCAGAGGATCACACCTGGAAAGAACTTTTTTCCAGCTTTTTTGGGTTAAACTCATTTCTCTTGGTTGCTATTTTTCACCAGGCAGGATTTCCTTGGCAGTCAAGTAATTCATGGACTGATATTCCAAATCATTTATCTGCCACTGGGGTTTCACCAGGAATATCTTTAAATGGATGTGGGGGGAAAAAAAAGTCAATCAGGGATTGGAAGAGCTGATTTCCTGGGCAAGATGGAAAAGTGCTATTTATGGAAATCCATGAATTAATTAATCCATAAATCCAGGTGTGGATTCCCTGTGTGCTGAGCAGGGGTGGGAGTTGATTGGGATGGAGTTTGGAACTTTGAGGAGGGAGGTGGAATTCCAGGATTGTAAATGCAAGGAGAAGGATGGGAAAGACCCCTCCCCCATCCCGGGTTTTTCTCTGGAATTCCCTCAGAAAGAGTCCCTGGAATGGTCCCACAAGGGCTGGGTTCACCTTCCCTGAGGCGTAACTGAGGAGACCCTGACTCCACATTCCTCAGGGGGCTTTGCTTTCCATTTCAGGGCTGCCTTTGGCAAAGAATCCGAAGTTCTCATCGGGAATTTGGGAGACAAACTGATCCCCCAGCAGGAGATCCTGCGGGACGTCAGCGACCTCAAGGCCTTGGCCAACCTGCACGAGAGCCTGGAGTGGCTGGCAGGACGCACCAAGGCAGCTTTCTCCAGCCTCTCGGCATCCCAGAGTGAGTAATTCCCGTGGGAAGGCTCTGCCTGGGCATTGGAACAGCAGCAATTGGGGATTTTAGCAGGAAGGAGCACCTTTTCCTCCCGCTTCCCAAGCGGGTTTATGTCCGAGGGAAGCAGAAAGTGAAGCAGCTTCGTCTCTTTGTTCCTCGTGGGGGCAACACAGGGGGGCTCCAGGAGCATCATGTCCAACTCGGGAAAGTCTTTCAGTGCCTGCTGATGGCATTTCCAGGAGCAGGAAGCAGAGCCAGGCAGGTTTCACTCACTCCCAGGCATCTGAGCATCGCCAGGCCGCTGGATATTGAAAAAGATGCCTAGGTTAGAAACTCCAAGGGCAGCTGGAATATTTAAAAGAAGATGTGGTTAGAAATTCCAGGAGCAGTTGGATGGGGTTTAATGAGGAATATCCTTCTGGGTGTGTCCCTGGTGATGAGTGGTGCCAGGAGTGGTGCCAGCAGAGCCTGGAGATCCAGGGGGATCTGCCAGGGGCTGCCTTGTGGGATCATTTCTTTCTCCTGGGGTGCAGCTTGCACTCCTTCCCTCAGGAACAGGGATTTTTGTGATCAAAATGTGATCTCACTGGGCTCAGTGGGGCCTGCACACAGAGCCACATCCACAAAAAGCTTGGCATGGGCTGAGCTCAGCTCTGCTGCTTCCCAGAGAAACCTTTCCATTTAATTCCGCAGGAATCACCCAGGGTTCTGTTGCCATCCCAGGAGCAGAGGGTTGGGTCACACCTGCCAAGATTCCCAAAAGCTGCTCCGTGTCACCCTGGCGAGGTGACTTTGTCTTGGTTTGAGCTCTTCCTCCTGCCCAGGATCCCTGGAATTAAATCCTGCCTGTTTTACAAATGCTGGACATCCCCCGCTGTCTCAAGGGAAAAATAAAAGTTTAAAAGAATAAAAAATCCACACAGCTCAAGGGGATCCCGAGACTCAGGGGAATGTGGTGAGGACACAGGGAATTTCTGCAGTTTGGTTTGGAAATTTGGAGCAGAATCCTGGGGAGAGGTGCCCAGGACTGGGGGCAGCTGAGCTCTCCTGGGAGCTGGGAATTGAAAATCAGCTCAGACTTTTTTTTTCAGGGAATTTATGAGGGAAATTTGCTGGTGCTGAATCAAGTCACAGTGTTTTATGTCCAGTAAATCACTGTCCCTTGGCAGCAGAGCCTCTCTGGGTGACTGAAACCCCTCCTTTGGCTTCTAAGTCTGCTCTAGAGCAGGGCATTTCCAGGCTCACTCAGCTTTCTATGATCAGATCCTTTGAATCCAGAAGGATAATTAAGGTTATACAATCAGTTAACAATTAAAATCCAAATTACTGCAGGTAACTTTAATATTCCTGTAACCCAGACTTTGATTTCTCAATACCTGGGTGACAACACTTGCTCTGTTCTTGCTTTAGAGGAGTCTAAACAAATAGCAAAATTAAACAAAACCCAGTGGGAAATGCTATCAAAGTTCAGTAGCCAAATATTTATTTAGTTACTAGGAAAGTTCTCGGGGCTGAGGATTTATGTTCTAACAGTCAGAGCTGTTAAAATAAAACATCATTTATGATTTCAGGTCTGGTCGAAACTCAGGTTTTTTAATAAATCAATATTTTCCAGATATTAAAGGGCACGAGCGTGACTTTCAGAGCTCGGAGAGGACGTTCCACGCAGTAGTGAATAAACACAAAAGCACAAAGTGTAATATTTCACTTGGCAGCTTCCTCCTGACAACAAAAATTCATCTTCCTTTGTAATAACTTCATCCTAAACTGTCTGTACACAAATGCCAGAGGAGTGTCTGGAACAAGGGGAAGAAGAGTCAGTGGTAGGAAATCACAGAGGCTGTCCTGACCTCATGCTTATAAATGAAATTTTCATACTTTGATTGTTTCTCTTTTCTGCCCAAACAACCTGGGATTCACTCAGGACATCACCCAAGTGTTCAGTGAGTGATCAGGACCTGAATTTTTCGTGCAATGCCAGAAATCCCCTAATTCCAACAACCCATGATGTGGAGGTGGTGGCCGTGGGGGAAGGCAGCAGTTTTTTCCAGCAAAGCTTCCTTGGATGCAAGCAGGGAATTTATAGGCACAGCTCTGAACATCCAGAAAGCACAAGGTGGAGCTGGGCAAGTCTGATTTTGGGAAACCTTCAAAAGAGGCGTGACCTGCTGGTGGCTTTGGGGTGAGGCTGTCAAAGGCCTCTTCCCAGAGATAAAAATTCAATAATCTTTGGCTGTGGACGTGCCACAATTATCCCTCATTTAAAGCCAGCCGTGCTAATGGAGAGTTTTATCAGGCTGGGCAGTCTCTGCACTGTTCATTATTTGGTGTTTGCTGAGCTGATGGCTCTTCCATGGCTCTGCCCTTATCTGCTCCCCTTCAGAATTGGATTTTGTATTTCCCGAACCAGTCAGATATGACAAAGTCATTTCCTTCTGCTCTTGTCTTTTAAGGGAATAAAAACTCCTTTTTAACAATAACCATTTAAGGATTAAAGTTGCTGGCAGAAGGTGAATTTGCTGGGGAAGTCAAGTCAATTTTAAAGGGGTTTTATAGGAAAATAGAAGTCAGCTTTCCCCTCCTCATCTTCTGAGCTTTGTCAGCTGCAGACAGAACACAGCCTCATCTTTTTCCCTGCGTGGAGTTTCAGCCTTCTGAGGTTCCCTGAATATGTTAGAGAAGGAATTACTATGAGCCATGAAGGGGTTTGGACAATATTTTAAAAGATTTTTAACGTTTTGAAGACCATTGCTTGCTGTCTGTGGGGAGGAGGATGAAAGAGGAGCTGATGGCTTCTGGAGTGGGAGCTGCGCCTTCAGTTCAGCTGCTCTTGGCATCTCAGGACTTCAGACTGTTGTGACCAACAAGGAATGACTGACAGGTTTAAACTCTGAGTTTGGAATTGCTTTGTCATGGAATCAGATGGTTTGGGTGGGAAGGGACCTCAAAGCTCATCCAGTTCCAATCCCATGGCAGGGACACCTCCCACTGTCCCGGGCTGCTCCAGCCCCAGTGTCCAACCTGGCCTTGGGCACTGCCAGGGATCCAGGGGCAGCCCCAGCTGCTCTGGAAATTGCCTCTGGAATGTGCTGGGAGCTCTCTCTCCCTGGCTCCTTCCCTTCTCCAGCTGCACATTCCCAGCTCTCCCAGCCCGGCTGCAGAGCCTGAGATTGGATCCATCTCCTCTCCAGGGGATCGCTGCCCCCGGGCCCTTCCCTTGCAGTCCCAGCGAGCCACCAAGGCTCTCCCTTCCCTTCTCTTCTCTTTGCTCTCCCCATTCCCACCCCAATCCCTCAGGATGGATTCCCGGCGGCCCCAGTCCCAGAATCCCGGGATGCTTTGGCTGGGAAGGGCCCTCCGAGCTCATTCAGCCCCAGCTGCCCCATCCCAGGCTGCTCCAATCCTTCCCTGGCACTGCCAGGGATGAGGGGCAGCCCCGGCTGCTCTGCAATACCAGCCCAGCCGGGAATCCCTTCCCAAATCCCACCCCGAGCTCCCCTTTTTCCCACTCTGGAGCCATTCCCTGGCTCTGTCCCTGCAGGCCTTGTCCCCAGCCCCTCTCCAGCTCTCCTGGAGCTCCTCCAGCTCAGCTCAATCAGGATTGTCTTTCTCTTCCAGAAGGTTCTTTAAGTGTTTTGTCTTTGCCTCCATGGCTGTCCTGCTCTTCCCTCGGCCCCTTTGTGTGGAGAAATCTTTCTTTGCTCGGAGTGTCGCGTTCACCTTCTCCGTGTGGGCCTCGTCTGGGTCACCCTCAGTGAGCAATGACAGCATTTTTATTTGATGCATCATTGCATTTCCAGTTCTCAGCGGAGAAACAGCCCCCTCCTGTCCTGTCCTTGCCTTCTCACAAAGAAAAAATCTCTCCAGGACGGATCCTGAGGCCGTTCAGCCTCTTCACTGCTTTGTCCCATGTGCACAGCGGCCGTTTCCTCCCGTTCTGCCCAAATTCCAAGGGGGTGTGGAAGATGTTTTCACCTTTTCTCCTGCAGACCAGCAGCACTTCCCCCCCCCAGTCCCAGTTTGGGTGAGCTACGACTTCGATCAAAATCAGGCGATGAAAAAAAAAACAATGAGGTTTGCTACAGCTTTTTGACCAAAATCCTCAATTTCTCTTCCACTGCTTGGCTTTATTAATAATAACACTCAGCATTTGCATCTCCTTTTCCAGCCACAGATCTCAAAATGCTTTTCAAAGCTTACTGAAGGCCATTAGAGCATCAAGACCATCCTGGGCCACTTTGCCCTGGGAGGATCATCAGCCTGTGCTTTGCTCCCCTGAGCCTGGAATGGGCTTTGATGGCTGAGAGGGATCATCCTGCCCCACTCCAGGATTGATGACTTCCAAATGGACACTGGAGACCCTTTCTGCCACAGGGAGCTGTCACTTTAAGTCACTTTAAGTCACTTTAAGTCATTTAAAGTCACTTTAAGGCCCCTCCAGAGTGGTGCAGAAGGGTTTCAGCACAAATGAAAATCAGGCCGGGTGTGGAGGGGAAATTGCTGCCTTTCATTTTGCAGCCAGGCCACCCAGCAGTGCTGAGCTCAGGCAGGGCTTTGTGTTTAACCCCCTAATGAACTGAATTCAGCTCTTAAATGGGGCTCTATTTCTCTCAAACTGCAGCTGA
>VWZN01000702.1:2621-55868 GCA_013396955.1 Regulus satrapa | reverse complement strand
GAAAACCACTTTTTGGAGGAGTTATTGCCTTTTTAAAAGTGCTAATTTCCTGGGGAAATTTATGCCCAGCGGCGGAGGCAGGCGAGGAGCTCCTGCAGGCAGCACTAACGAGACAATTCATTAAGTGCCGAGTGTACACACGGCCGTAAAAAACATTAATTCCCCAAATGAAAAACTAATAGAGTGTTTAGGCTGCTCTTTATCACCAGTGACAGTCTGGGCTCTGCTCATCATTAGTGTTTACCGAGCTGATGGGGGCTGCAGCTCTTCCTTACCACCTAAAAGGTCTTTTTTTCCAGTTTTGTTCCTTTTCCTGCACTGGGATTTTAAGGACACAAAGGTCGTGGGAGGAAGTTCTCAGCACCAGCCCTTCTTGCTTTCCTTTTCCTTATTTCTTGCTTTTTTTTTTTTTTCCCCCCCATGCAGTTTTTCCCTGTGTCCCTGTCAGAACCTCGAGGAGATTTGCAAGGGCAAATCCCTTCCTCAGGTTTCCTCCAACACAATTTTTCTCAGACGAAACAGGACTCGTTAGTGGAAATTTGCTTGGAGATTTATTAATGAGCAGCTCTCCCTGAGCTCGTTTCCACTTCGCTTCTGTTTGTCCTACAAATGTAACTTCGTCCCCTTGGCACCAGTGAGTGCCCTTGCCACTGATGCCAGTAAAAGGTGAATTCCCAGTAAAATACTGGGAATTCAGACAGTTTAGACAGCTGACATCCCAAATCCAGGTATCAGATATGCTGAAGGTTGGACTGATGGCATTTAAAGTTCCCCTCCAACATTCTTGGTTCCTTTCCATTCCACTATCTTGGAAGTTTGGGAGAAATCATTCCTTAAGGTGTTTTATTTAAACATTTTTTCATTATTATTTTGGATATTTGGATTTTGGATTTAAACTCTACAAAAGAGAACAATTCAGGTAAAAAGCAGCAATATCTGGGTGAATATTTGAAGTGTTTGATCATACCTAAGAGATCCAAATATTCACACCTCAGAGGTGTCAACCCCAAAATCCAGCTTTGCTTCCTGAATTCCCGTAGCTCTGAAATGAATCCTGTGAACTGGGGGAGAATCAAAATCCAGCTCTAGCTTTTATGGCTCGTTTCTGTCCTGTCCTAGAAAGCTGGAATTCCCAAATGGACCAATTTAGGAGAAGGCAGTGACTGATCTGTCACTTTTGGTGGGGCATGGACGCCTTGGTGACGTTCCTGTTCCTTCACAAAGTTTCCCTCACCAGCAGCACCTTTCCCTTGCTCAGCTGAATCCCAGAGGAACAGACCATGGCTTAACACAGAGGTGGCTTTTAAGTAGTGAAACATTTAAAAAAATATTCATTTTCTCATGCTTTTTTTGGGTGTAGAAGTCAAAGGTTTCCTGGCAGAAATCCCGCTGAAATAAGTCCTCCATGTTGGACCTGATGTTCACACTCTACTCCTTTAAAAAATAACCACATCTCTAATTCTGCCTGGCTTCACCCAAAGCTTTTTCCCCTAAATACCAGATATTCTCCTTTTTTAAGGTGTTTTAGTAGCAATTTTGTGTCCTTGTGGCATCATCTCCTTGCAGTGCTAAAAGCAGTGGGAAGGGGAGACACGGAGAACTGAGTCAGCTGGGATGGCAGTGATGGATAAAAACACATTTTCCAGGTTTTACCTGCTGGGAATTCAAGCACTGAAAGTGGTGCCTAAAATCCCCAGGAAAGTCTCCAGCAGAGAGAAGAGTTAACCCCGACTCTTAATCCAGCACCTACTCCATGAAAAATTCCCTTTTCCCTGTGTTTTTTGGGGTTACCTCTTCTGGAGAGGAAGGGAGGAAGAAATTAAAATTTAAGGAGCTGTGAGCTGGTCCTTGAGTTCAGCAGTTTCTTGCTGCATTTCTCTCCAAAAGAAGAGGGATTTTCCCCCAGCAGAGCTGTAAAATGTCTCTGTGAGCCTCTCCTTTCCCCCAGTAAAGCAAATCAGGCAACGCTGTGCAAATCCTGAGCATTTTGGGGGTTCCTTCCTCAGGTTCAGGGTGCAGAGTTTTTCTCCTCGGACTGATTTTGCTCCTTGTGCTGTTAAACCACTCGGATCTGTCAGCGGTCACTCTGCTCACACCTGAGTGGCTCCGAGGGTTTTTATTTAATATTCCAGAGCTCTGGCAATCCACGTCCATTGATTTACGCGGCACAACCTATCAGCGACTGAAATCGTGGCTGACAAGGCCTCTGCTGAGTTTATTTCTCTCAGCTTTGCTGGAATGAAACGTTTCTTCTCCTCAGAGGGAGAGGACTCAGCTGTGATTTCAGCCAGGGAGGAGAAATCCCGAACCAAGCTGGGACTTTTATCCAGCAGCATTCAGGAAAATTCACCTCAGGGAAATGAATCTGTGAAGGCTCCAGGAGGATAAAGGCCAGTGGAGCAGTGGCCAGGCTGTTGTGGTGGCCAAGAGGGCTCCTGTTCAGCTGGGTGGAAATAGGTTAGGAAGGAGGAGAAGGGAAGGAACAATGGAGTGGCTGCTCTGTTTTTCCAGCATTCCAGATTTTTTTTTCCCTTTTTCCAGCATTTCAGCAGTCAGAGATCCCTCTCTTTTTCAGTGTGGTGAGTCCACAGGAAGGCTCAGCCTTTGCCCATGGAGCTGCCCAACTCCCCAGCCAGCTCCAAATGGCATTTTTTACTCAAAGCCCTTTAATAATTTAGGCTCTGATTATTTTCTGCTGCTCCAGCTCATTTGTTGGCTTCGTGCTGCCAATGATGATGGAGTAAAACTATCTGGAGTGGGCCTTAAAGGAATGGGATTTTCTCTTCTGGATGTCCAGAGAAGGAAGGAAAATTATTGAGCTTTAAAAGGCTTTCTTTGAGCTCCAAAAGCAGAAACACGCAGGAGAAATTCAGATTCATCCCCTCCAAAAACCCCACCTGAGCCTCCTCCCTGCCTTGAACATCCAGAAGGATTTCAGTGCTTTAAACAGGGAGCAGATTGTGCCAGTCTCCCTCCTCCCCTTTTCTCCACTGACAAATACAATTACAGCTTCACTTAAAGTGCTGCAGGTGAATTGTGGAGAGGAGAAAAATGGTGTGGGCATCTCCCTGCAGGAGGAAGGAGCTGACTCCTGTTTTTGGGGTGATGGCTCCATCCATCTCCAGCACTTCCAGGGTGGCATCTCCAGAGAGAGCTGCCTCTGTGTCTTGGTTTGAAAAGATAAAGGTGTCTGCTAAGGAAGGCAGGAGCCTCCCTTGGAATGGAAAATATAAACCCCCTCCCTCCTAATTATTATAATTTTGGAATTAAGGGACTCTCAGGCAAAGATGTGAGGATGGGAATAACAGTTCTTTACTAGCAAGGGGGGGGGAAAAAAAGCCAAGAAAAACCTACAACTTAATAGGAAAACCAAAATAAAAATGCAGTAATTTAAAAAACACTGGCAGAGTGGGGATTCGAGCTGGCCCCTGTCAGTCAGGGGGCGGCACAGCCCCATCCCATGGGGGCTGCAGCCCTGCAGGGCCAAACGTGGCTCTGCTGGAGCAGGGATCCTGTGCAAGGGCGCAGCCCCCTCCGAGAGCCAGGGCTGCTGGGCAAGGGCTGCTCTTCCTCTGGGATCCCCTGGGAAAGGCTGCCCGGGCTGCTGGATCCCAGATTGATCCAGCTGGGAATGCCTGGGCTGCTCTGGATCCCAGACTGATCCAGCTGGGAATGCCTGGGCTGCTCTGGATCCCAGATTGATCCAGCTGGGAATGCCTGGCTCCTCCCTGGGTGCAGCATTTCCCATGGGATGATGGAATTTTCTCAGTCTCTCCATGGCCCATGAACAGAAGATCACCCCTGGGCAGGGGTGGGTGGTGAAGAGATAAAGAACTGCCCCAGCTGGTTCCAGAGCTGGGGACAGAGCACACAGCCCTGGCACAGCCTGCACTGCAGCCCAGGACACTCTGCTAAAGAGAGATGATTCCTGCACCAGGTGCACCTCCAGGAGGACAAAAACTTCTCCAAATGTAGGATAAAATCCCAGAAGGTTTTTCAAGGAGGTCTCAGTGGGAAGGAAACGATCCATGAGCAGCTCATGAGTGTTGCCTGTGGTGCAGTTGCTTTTTTCTGTCCAAGAGCTGTGGTTAAGGAGCAAAACCAAAGGAGGGCTCCTCTGAAGGGGTGGGGACTCGCCTGAGGTTCATGGGGATGTTGTGGTGACCAGAAAGGATCCTCTCACCTATGGGTGCTGTGCCTTGGCTCCCAAGCAGCTCCTCCCTCCCAGAGAGCAAGATAAACACTCCTGGACTCTGCAGCCACAGGAATTGTCACCCCAGAGCAATTCCTTCCCAGGAAAATGTGTCCTGGTGGTTGATGAAAAACCCCTCAGATCCACTTGGGAGTTCAATCCATTGCAGGAGCACTTTGCTCCTTAATCCACTCCCAAATCAGAGGTGGGAGGGAATACCCAGCACTGGGATGGGAGCCCATAGGAAGCTCTGGATGGGATGGAGAACATCCCAAATTTAACTGTTTTCTCTTGCCAGCCATGTCCCCAGGCCAGGACAGCCATGCCAGCCTGGAGCACCTTCCTGCCTCCGAGCAGATCCTGCAGAGCCTGAGTGAGCTGGCCAGGTCCTTCCAGGAGATGGCCGATCGCTGCCTGCTGGTGCTGCACTTGGAAGTCAGGTAAAAACCTGGAATTTGGGCATGGAGGGAGATCTTGGGAGGCTGCAGGTGAGGATCGTGTCCACAGGAGACAAATAAACTTCTCCACCACAGCAGCAAAGGTTACTCCAGAAATGCCAGATCACCAAATCGTGGGTGGCCAAATGTGGGATGGAGGGCACGATACTGAAAGTGGAATCTCCTAGGGAGGTTTGGATCTTAACTGAAAGAGCATTTAGGAAGAAATCCCTTAATGTGGGTGTGGTGGGGTCCTACCAGTGGTTTCCCAGAGCAGCTGGGGCTCTCCCTGGATCCTTGGCAGTGTCCAAGGCCAGGTTGGATGGGGCTTGGAGCAGCCTGGGATGGTGGGAGGTGTCCCTGCCATGGCAGGGGGGGCACTGGATGATCTTGCAGATCCCTCCAACCTAACCCACTTTGTCATTCCATAATTATGGTTCAGAGACCAGAAAAAATGGGATTTTTGGGGACCGTGTGCTTCCAAAAGAACACAATGGTGTTTTCATGGTCTAACAGGTGTCTTCACAGGGGTTTTTTTGGGGATTGAAAACAGGAGCTTCTCCTACTACTTCTTCAAACAGTAACAGGAACTGGGGAAGCAGCTGGATTTTTTTCAAGGGCTGGATAATTCTATGAAGTCTCTGCCTTCACCTGCAAAGATCAAAGGCAGCAAATCCCTTTCTTCAGGCTGCCAGCTGCCCACTCCAGGGCTGGGAAGATGTTTTTCCCTGGAGAACTGTTTAGGCCAGGTGTTTTTTCATTGCTTCCCTTTGCTCTGAGGCATCACATAGAAGGGGAATGTCAGAGATTTGATGGATCATTAGTTTGTTCTTCGGTGACACTTCCCAAGCCACGTCGTGTCCCCGTGTGCTCTGCTGGAGTCAGTGTGGAGCTCTGAAAAAAAAAATCCACATTAATTCTTGTCAGCATTCCTTCATCCTGCCATCCATCACCTGCTGGGCTTGGAAGGATTTGAGAAAAGGTGGTGGAAGAATGGAAATGGAGCAGTTTTCCAGCTGGGCTGTAAAAGGAGGTGATGCCTGAGGTGACCTGGACTCGTGGGATGGGTTTCTGGCTTCTGTGGCTTTTCATCACACTTGGGTTAAGCAAAAATTCCCTAAAATGGAATCCCTAAAATGGAATCCCTAAAATGGAAATTGGGGATAAATTCTGTTGCAGTTTAGAGCAGAGCATTGCCCAGCTCCTCCAGCTGGGACGTCACCAAACCACGTCACCGTGTCCAAAGGGTGGCAGGGATTGAGGAGAGAAGCTGACATTGGGAAAACCCCGGCAGGGTGGGAGCTTCCCTGGATCCCTCACTCTGCATTTCCAGCCACCTGTAGTGACAGAGGATAATCCCAGTGCCTCTGGTGCCTGTTCCCAGCAGGATTCTCTGTTCCATTCCCTGATCTGTGCCATTTCCAAAGTGTACAATCCATCCACACAATCCCTGTGGATTGAGAGACGCTCAGAGCACGTTTGGGAAGAGCCTGGGAATTTATCCCACCTCTGGCTGCTGCAGGTGCAACCTGAGGAGACACCAAAACAGCCAGGGATTTGGGAATTGTCTCCTGAATTCCCCAGGAATTTTGTGAATTCGACACAATTATTCTCTGACGCTCTGCTGCCCTGTTCATTCCAGATACAGGTTGGTGTTGTCTTCTCCTCCTCCTGGACATGACCCTGAGGTCACTGAGAACCTGCTCCTTGGATCTGGCTGGAAATCCTTTGGATTTCTTCCTTAAAGGAGACATTTGTCACACTCAGACCATTCGCCATGCCATGGATTCACATCCTACAGTCCTGGCAAGGTCTGGGTTGGAAAGGACCTTGAAGATCATCCAGTGCCACGGGCAGGGACACCTACACTATTCCCAGGGTGCTCCAAGCCCCGTCCACCCTGGGAGTGGAAGCAGCTTTTGTTGGAATAACTATGAAATTTTAGACTACTTAATGTCTGTTACAGGATTTTCATCTTTTAAAACAATATATAAAGTTATATATAAGATGCTTTTACTCTGGGAATTGCCCTAAACTGAACCTGTTTATGATGGCCACCTCAAGGGCGTTTTGCAGGGAATATGGAAGCCAGGAAATCTCTGTCACAGCTTTGGGCCACTCTGGTGTGAGCTTCTGTCCCCATGTGCTGACCCTGAGTTATGCCCCAAATGCCAGGGATTCTCCCTCAGGTTTTGATTTGTTCCCCTGGCAGGTGAATTTCAGAATCTTGGAATGATTAAGGTTGGAAAAGACCTTTAAGATCATGAGGTCCAACCATTCCCAGCACTGCCAAGGACACCACTGAGCATTTCCCCAAGTGCCACCTTGACATGGCTTTAAATCCCTCCAGGGATGGCCACCACTGCCGTGGGCAGCCTGTGCAGGGCTGCACAATCCTTTCCATTAATAAATTTTCCCTAAAATCCAATCTAAACCTCTCCTGGTGGAAGCAGAGCCCAACTCTATTCCCACTGGGTGATTACAAAAGCAGAAAGGAGCTTTGCTATGGATTTTTCTGGACACTTTCCTCTCTGGCTTTGAGAGAAATGACTCAATTACGGTTTTTTGCAGAGTCCTATGAGGGGATTAAAATGCATGGAACTTCTCCTTCCATGGAGGGATGATGGTTGGGCACATTGGGGTTTAACTGCATGGAATTTCTCCTTCCATGGAGGGATGATGGTTGGGCATGTTGGAATTTAACTTCATGGAATTTTTTTCTTCCATGGAGGGGCACATTGGTGAACAGGAAAGAGTTGGAATAGTGTGAAATGCTTGGGAATAGGCACAACCTTGGAATTTTAGTGATCATTCCATGACCCCCGGCTTGCTGGTCCTGCCAGTTCCCACTTTTATGAGGTTTTGGATATAGAGTTCTTGTTGGAGGACTTGAATTGTATGGGAAGTTGGGGAATCTTGTGGGAGGATGGAGGTCAGATCTGTCACCCAGGATCTGTTGGATCCATTCCGAAGATGGGACGATGACAAGGGGAGGATGCCTTTAACAGGGACATCACCATCCACCCCCCTAAAGTTATTTTTTCACCCGCATGAGGAAGGGGAAAAACCACATTGCATCCCAGAAGCGTTTTACAGTGGGGGTTGTTGCAGTGAGCCGTTTTCTCCCTCGTGCCTCCCAGGGTTCACTGTTTCCACTACCTGATCCCCCTGGCCAAACAAGGGAATTACGCCATCGTGGCCAACGTGGAGAGCATGGACTACGACCCGCTGGTGGTGCGGCTCAACAAGGACATCAGTGCCATCGAGGAGGCCATGAGTGCCAGCCTGCAGCAGCACAAGTTCCAGTACATCTTTGAAGGTCAGGCGCTTCCCAATCCTCCCTCAGCGGAGGGGTTTCCATTCCCATCCCAAAGCTCCACGGGATTCCTTTCAGGGGTGAAGCAGACTGAGGCGCTGCTGTCCCAAACAGAACGTCCATGAGTGAGAACCGTGCGGGGTTTGAGCTGGGAGAGCTCACCTGGGGAAGAGGAAATTCCAGAGAGAGCTCAGAGCCAGGGCCTGGAGGGGCTCCAGGAGAGCTGGAGAGGGGTTGGGGACAGGAGGGACAGGAGCCAGGGAATGGCTCCCAGTGCCAGAGGGCAGGGCTGGATGGGATCTGGGGAAGGGATTCCTGGCTGGGCTGGAATTGCCAGAGCAGCTGGGGCTGCGCCTGGATCCCTGGAATTTCCAAGGCCAGCCTGGACACTAGGAGGTGGGACAGTGGGAGGTGTCCAGTGTCACTGGATGGGCTGTGAGGTCCCTTCCCACCCAAACCATCCTGGGATTCTGGAATTCCCTATTTGTTCAGGAAGAGGGAAGTGACTCCACACAGAGCCTCAGGGATCATTCACACCCAATTGAAGTTTAAATTCCTGCTCATGGTCCTGCTTGATTGCAGGCACCTCCTAAGCCCGGGTCTGGGATTCACAGATGCCCCACACTGGCTTCCTGCTAAACTAAATCCTTAATTTAGACTTTTAATTTGCCTCTTGGCTTGCCCATACCCGTGCAGTGTAACTCAGGCTGAGTTTTTGCTCTTAGTAATGTGACACGAGTGGATGCATCATTTTGGGGGTGTCCCTTAGCTCCCAGCTGTGTCCTTCTGACATCCTTCAGACACAGGAAAGTGATCAGGGAGGAGTTGTGCATCAGAGGCGTTGAAACACAGCTCATTCCTGATCCTGGAGACTGAATTTACCAGGGAAAACACCACCCTGGATAGCAGATTAAAATCCTGTGGTTTTACAGAAGCTGCAGTGACCCATTGCTCTGCCCAGACAGGGAGAGGGACTGGAAGGGACGTTATGCAAAGCCTGATTAAAACTCAGTGCTTGTGAGTTTACAGCTCTAAGCTTGGGGGAGGTTTTGTGTTTTTACTAAAGAGGTGCAAAGTCTTTAACCCTGTGAAGAATCCTGAGGGTCTCCAGGTAAAATCCAATTATCCCTTGATGCAGCTCACATGCACCACTCAACGGTGCTCACTTTGGGGGCGTTACCATGAAATGTTGGCACCAAACCTCTTCCCCCTTTGCAGGTTTGGGCCACCTCATCTCCTGCATCCTCATCAACGGCGCCCACTACTTCAAGCGCATCAGCGAGTCAGGCATCAAGAAAATGTGCAGGAACATCTTCATCCTGCAGCAAAACCTCACCAACATCACCATGTCCCGGGAGGCCGACCTGGACTTCGCCAGGTGAGCGCGAACCTCGGGGTTTGTCCCTCTCCTGCTGCCCACACGAGCAGAGGTGGCTCCTTCCCCAAAGTCTCAGGGGGCCACGTGAGTGTCGAGTTCCAGCGGGTGGAGGTGTGGGTGGGAATTCTGGCTTTGCTTTGGTTGAACAGCGTTCAGAGGGAGGTGGAATCACGGCATCAGGGGGGTTACAAAGGTCAGGGGTGATCTCCAAGGTTGTCAAGTCCAAATGTGGATGAGTTGAGGTTGATGTGAGGTCCCACCAAAGTGTCTGCGCTCGGCGCTTCCTTGGGGTTTCTCCAAGACCAAAACCCAGGCAAGGAGAAGCTTCCAAAGGTACTGGGCAGAACTTAAACAGGATGAAACTGTGGCTTGGATTTATTCCCAGGTGAGAAATATATTGGGGCCTTGAAGGCTCAAGGTCACCAGATCTGTGTTGGCTTGAAGGGAGGGGTCTCTGCAGTTCTGTTACCTTGAAACAGCAGAAACAACAAAATAACCCCCAAACTGGGTGGGGCAGACCCCCTGCAAACCTCTCCCCCCTTCTGGGATCTCTTCCCTCACGGAGGATTGAGGCATAAGCAGACAGGTGAAGGCAAACCCTGAGCAGTGGTTCTGACACCTGGACTCAGGGCTGGCTGCAGGGAGCTCCTCTGGGGCAGCAGCTGAGCCCAGGAGCAGCCAGAGGAAAGCTCTGGGACTTGGAAATGAAGAAGTGAGGTCAAATGAGAGAGGTTTGTGTGAAACTTGGGTCCCACCCACCACAAACACTGGGAAAACTTGGTGGCATCACTTGGCCGCTGCTGTTGGAGGCTGAATTGGGAAGGAAATTTGAACTCCTTGAGTGAGGAGTGGGGCTGAGGGCCTCATCTGTTTGGGATCTCATCTGGGGGTGGATCATTATGGAATTCATTCCTTCAGATCACCATTGGCACGAGGAAGTTGTGAATGCTGAGGCCTGCAGGGGGGAAAGGAAGAAGATCCATTAGAAACTCTGCAAGGAATAAACTTCCCAAATTGAATATTTTCCTTCTTAAATGACCATCTAAAGGATGAAGGAATTTCCCTGATATCCAACCCTAACCTCCTCTGGCACTACTTGAGGCCATTTCCATGTGTCCTGTCGCTTGTTCCTTGGGGGAAGAGCCTGATCCCCACCCTCCCACAGCAGCTTTGTGCAGATTTCTTCCCATCAAACCAATTCAGCACCGTTTCTTTTATTGCTTTCACAGCCTCACCACTTCCCCCTTTCCTTTTGGGGCATAATTCCATGCTCTGAGGAGTCTGTTTGATTCTTTAGTTCTTCGGATGACTCCTGAATGTTTAAACTGATGAACAGAATTCAGGGTTAATTCAGAATCCTGGGTTAAAACAAACCCAGATTCTACTTTTCACATAAACAAGGCTCTGGTGCATCCCAGCCCTGCCCTGCTCACCTGAATTCACAATCACCTGAGCAACGTTCTCACGTCACCCCAGGGGCTCCACGTTACCCAGGTCTGCTCAAACTATTAAATAAACATAACAGCTCCCCTCCAGAAAGCATAAAACAACATCAGGCTGGGATGAAAGTGATTTGTACCTCTGTGATAGGGCTCGGGCAGGGATCTGGAAATGCTCTGTGCTGTGGTTAACGCTCAGTTTTGCCTTTTTCAAGATAAAGTGGTTGTTTTTTTTTTTTTTTCATGTACAAGAGCAGTTGGCAGAGCTGATGGAGGAATCCTCCCTCCCCTGCACCTCCTGGAATAAATTCCCTCCCTGCTTCACTTCTCCAGGGAGCTGGAGGGTCATGAGTGGGGCAGGAGACTCCCAACCCTGCCTGGATATTTCTGTGTCCGTGACACTGAGGGCTCAGTGAGCAATTAGCCACAATTAACAATCAGTGCATCACTCTCCACACTGCCCGTGGTTGTGCATTAAAGCTGAATTCTGGAACAGGTCCCTTTTCTCCAAGTCAATCTGTTGGAAATTAGTTTGTAGGAAAGACCAGACCGGTTGAGAAAGGACCAGAAGTTTTTTTAAGGTTTTCCTGAGGGTTGTGCTTTTGATTTTGCTTTTATTTTTCACTTCTGATACAGCCTTCAAGACTTTTTAGAGGCCTCAGAGAACAGGGCATCCCCTTTTTTCTCTGCTCAGTGACGTCAGGTAGTAGGAATCCCAGCCAGGGAAGCTGGAAGGGGAAGCCCTTTCTCCTCTGAAGCCAAAATCAGGTGGAGGAAAAGCAAACCCAGGTAACACTTTGGTCCTGGTGAGGCTCTTGCTGTTTAAGCCTCATTTTTTCCAAACCTGCAGGCGACAACAGCAGCATTTGCTGCTTTGGGAACAGTCCTGTGCAAGGGGAAAATGTGTTTGAAATGAGTTTTGCTTTCAGATTCTCATTTCAAGGCAGGGAAAGTCTCAGCAGAGCATCACAGAGCTGGAGTTTCCATTGGAAAAAAAATTAAATTGCCAAGTGGTGTGAGGATTTTTTTTTCCACCAGGAGAAAAGGGTGAAACAGGCTGGTTCTGACTGCTGAGGTGTCACAAAGGATTTGTAGCATTTGCTAAATTTCCTGCAAATATTAATAGGTTTTTCACTCCTGTGTGTGTTCAGTATCTAGGCCAGCAGAAATGCAGGAGGTTGTCGGGGCTTCCACTGCTTTATGAAGGAAAAAGCAGGATTTTCTCCCTGTGGAATATCCAGGCTGTGCTGCAAAGTCTGGGACTGAGCATGACTTCCAAATGCCTCCAAATTTCCAAAGTTTCACACCCGCAATTAGATTTATGGCATGAAAGGGATAAAAGCCTCAAATTTGAATTCCTTGTGCCTTCTGTCCTCTTCTCCCTCTATCCCCACCCAAAATTCTCTGGGATTTTATGAAGATTTCATCAGAGGTGGTCACAAAGGGTGAGGATTCTGCTTCAGACCTGCCCTTAAATTTAAAAAAATCACCGAAACAAAAGCAGCTTTTTGAGCCCTACAAGTGTTCAAATTGATTGTTCTGGAGAGTGAGCTGAGGTGGTTGCGAAGGGAACAGAGAGAGCAGGGACGAAATGGGAGCATTTTCTCTAACAAGTGTCACTGTGCCCTGGGAAATGAAGCTTTCTGAGCAGTGCTGTCGCTGTCCCTGGGTCTCAGTGTCCTCCCTGCCTCACGTGGTGACAGCAGAGGGATCCAGAGGTGTCCCCACACCCGGAGTGAGCTGGAGCTTTCCCTGTGCTGCCATTCCAGTTGTTCCCGTGGGCACCCCTCCTGCAGGGACCAGGAATCTTTTCCTGCTGTTGACAACATGAGCAGGGATTCTGGCTGGGACATGAGCAGGGATTCTGGCTGGGACATGAGCAGGGATTTTGGTTGGGATATAAGCAGGGATTCTGGCTGGGACATGTCCCCGTAGCAGATGTGGCACCCCGTTGGCACTGCCAGTGGATCCCCAGGGAAATGGGGTGGGGAGAAGCCATCAGAGCTCCACTGGTTCCTGGTTTGGTCATCAATAACCCCAAACCATGGACTCACAGGACCAGTGAAGCTGGAAAAGATTTCTCAGACCATGGAGTCCAAGCTGTGCCCAACCCCCAGCCCAGAGTGCCACCTCCAGGTGTTCCTGGGGCACCTCCAGGGATGGGCACTCCAAACCTCCCTGGGTTCCCCTGACAATGTTTAACAACCCTTATGGAGAAGGAATTTCCCCAAAATCCACTCCTGAGGCCGTTCCCTCTGCTCCTATCCCTCTTTCTGGAGCACAGCCCAGCCGTCCCCTCCTGTCAGGAGCTGTGCAGAGCCCAAGATCCCCCTGATCCCCCTTTGCTCCAGCTCCCTCAGCCCCTCCAGACCCTTCCCCAGCTCCGTTCCCTTCCCTGGACCCTCTCCAGCCCCTCCTTGGCTCTGGGAATGCTCCCATTACTCAAACCCCATCTTCGCNTGGGCACTCCAAACCTCCCTGGGTTCCCCTGACAATGTTTAACAACCCTTATGGAGAAGGAATTTCCCCAAAATCCACTCCTGAGGCCGTTCCCTCTGCTCCTATCCCTGTTTCTGGAGCACAGCCCAGCCGTCCCCTCCTGTCAGGAGCTGTGCAGAGCCCAAGGTCCCCCTGATCCCCCTTTGCTCCAGCTCCCTCAGCCCCTCCAGACCCTTCCCCAGCTCCGTTCCCTTCCCTGGACCCTCTCCAGCCCCTCCTTGGCTCTGGGAATGCTCCCATTACTCAAACCCCATCTTCGCTCCCCAGGTTGGACAGGGCTTGGAGCCCCCTGGGGTAGTGGAAGATGTCCCTGCCCGTGGCAGGGGTGGCACTGGATGATCCCTGAAGTCCCTTCTGACCCAGAGCATTCCACAACCCCGTGGAAGGGGAGGATGGGAAGGTTTAGGAAGGAGGATGCAGCTGCAGCTTCAGCTTTTATCAAACCCACGTCAAACCCTGCATCACCGCTGGGTCGGCTGCCAGGTGCCAGGCTTGGATCCTCGGCACTCGGGGCTCCTGTCCTGCCAGGCTGGGCAGTTTTTTGTTCCATTTTGCCCAGATTTCTGCTGTTCCCTGCCGCAGGAATCAGCGATGACCTGCTGCCATCTACTGGGAGCTGCCCAGGAAAAGGGAGGCATTGAAACATCCCCGTGCTCTAGAGGAAGATTTCACTGCCAGACCTTATTTCTCTGCCTGATTTTACTCCTGATAAATACCGTGCTTGTGCCTGGGTGCCCAGGTTGCCTGAGGGTGGAGGGAATCTTCCTCTCAGAGCCATCTTTGGGTTCGCTTTGTGCGTGGAGAGCATCAGGTCCAGCAAATCCTGTCCTGCATCCCTTTGTTCAGAGCCAGGTGTGTCTGCAGAGCTCCTCCGATGCTCCCCTGCCACCTGTGGGTGAGGGAAGGATCTAAAATGTTCTTGGGGGGCTGCCCTCAAGCCAGGACTAAATTTGGGGTGTCCAAGATCATTCAGTTTGAGTAAACCCCGCATTAGCTGAGCACACAGGGCACTCCAATCCCCCCACTTCACAGCCCGAGTTGTGAAAGTCAAAAATCCCCAAATCTTCACAGTCTGGATCCCTGGAAGTCCCTTCCCTACAGGGGCTGATGGACAGAACAGTGCAGGAGAAGCTTCCCTTTGCTGACAGCGTGGGAAAGTGGAGTTTCTCCATCACAGACTGGACTCCTGTGTCTGGAGCACGTCCTCGTTTGAGTTTGCAGCTTTTAATTAACAAAGCTGCTTTAGTTTTCAATTAAGGACTCGGTTACAACAAAATCCGTATTTTCTTTCCCTTTCTTTTCCGCCTTGTTTGCTCCCCCCTGTAGTTTCTGCTGAGCTTTGATCTCAGTGCAGGTTTAATTAGCTGTAATTAGTGGTTTCACCGCATTAACCAAAAAAAATCCCGATCGCAGAGGATTAAAAACCACCCCTCGTCATCACCTTCCTCCTTCTGCTTCCCCAGGGGGATTTAGGGGATCAGAGAGTTCCTGTATGGCCCTTCCCCAGACCCCCTGCATCCCAAAGATCCACCTTTTTATGGGATCACGAAAACTCCCCAGAGAAAATCACCCACCCACGGATTTCATTCCCAGTTAAATCTGCAGCTGCCAGGAAGTTTAGGACAACTCCAATTTTGTGCCTTCACAGCATTCCCTCGAGCATTTCTTGGGGTGTCTCTCTGCTTTCAGTACATTTGGAATCATGGAAATGGTTCAGGTTGGAAAAATCCTTTGAGATCGAGTCCAGCTGTTCCCCCAGCACTGCCGAGGCCACCGGTGCTCCGTGTCCCCAAGTGCCACATCCACAGGGCCTGGAGATCCCTCAGGCATGGGGACTGCACCCCTGTCCTGGGCAGCTCTTCTGGGGAAGGAATTTCCCCAATATCCACCCAGAGTCTCCCCTGGCCCAGCCTGAGGCTGTTCCCTCTCTTCCAGTCCCTGTTCCCTGGAATTAGATCCCAAATCCTCTCCCCAGCTGTCCCCTCCTGGCAGGAGCTGTGCAGAGCCCAAGGTCCCTCCTGATCCCCCTTTTCTCCAGACTGAGCCTCTTCCCAGCTCCCCCAGCCCCTCCTGGGGCTCCAGACCCTTCCCCAGCTCCTTTGGCCTTTCCAGCCAGGTGCCTGCTCCAGGTTTCCCAAACTTTCAGCTTTCCCAATCCTTCAGGAGCTCCTGGAAGCTGAGGCTTGGCCAAGTCCTTTGCTGAAGCTCCTCAGCACAGGATGGAGAGGAGATTTTGGAAGTTGTGGCTCTGTTCTGCTCTTTTCCATGGATGTTCCCAGTCCTTCTCCTCAGGGCTGCTCTCAAATATTCCCCCCCAGGACAACCCTTGAGGTTTTACACCCCGTAGCAGCCCCAGGACTGGAGGCTAAATTCACGCAGCAGTTCCTCCGAGCACGCTGGGGTGTGGGAAGTCACAGAGCATCCACTCTCCATGGGGATCACTCCAGGTGCCAGAAGGAAGCACCTGAAAATATCAGCAGGCTCTGATATAAGGTACCAGCCGTGCTCAGCCTCCCCAGTGTTGACTCAATGTTTTATTTTGATCAGGCTTTTCAGCCCTTCCCCGAGGCGCTTTTAATCTTGGCTCTGTAACCTTTAAAGAGAAAGGTTTTCGTGGCCTCTGCAATGATTTTCATCGCCTGGACGGGGATGTCTGAGCTGCTCCGAGTAAAGAGATTAATTCAATTTTCCTAAACTGGAAATGGACTGAAAAACTGAGAGGCTTCACTGACTTTGCCTCGCTCGGTTCGTGGCACGTTAGAGAAACAATCAATGGGGGTGAACTTCTCAGGCAGCGTTGCCATTTCCAGGGAACCAGCTCAGGAAGACAGGAATAAACATTTCTAAGAAGTCTGTCTTGGCCAGAGCACGTTCCTCCTCTGCCTTAAAACCATCAGGATATATTCTCCTGGAAATGAGTTACAAACAAATCCCTCATTTATCCCCGAGGTGACAGTCTTTTGCTGATATGTGCTTTCTGGAGACTAATAACTTTTGAATGTCGGTGGGGGGGGAGTGAAAAAAAAAAAATCAAAGTAATTACTTTGTGTTCCCAAGCTCCTTATTTGTGTAGGTGCCTGTGTGTTTATCTCCCTCTGTCATGCTGCATTGCTAATGGTAATTAAAGGCAAGGGATTTTTCTTGCTGGAAGTTTTTCTTCTTATTTTCCACCTTTAGTGATTTTGGCCTCGGTGATGATGCTTTGCCACCGGCCAGTTACTTGTGGAAGTGCTTTTAATAGCAAGTCTGAGTTCAGGAAAAACTCTGCTTGTCCAGCTGCAATTGGATCATTTTGTTTCTCCAGGCCTGTGGAATGTGAGGTGGGCATTGTTATTTTCAGGCTGGGGTTTGAGAGCACATCCTGGAGGTGTCAATCCTGGTGGCCACTCTTGTCTCTGTGTTAGCTCTGGGAAATCATGGATAACTCCTCAATATTTGCTTTATTTGCACAGAATTTGGGTTGTGGGTGGTGGCAGCAAAAATACGGAGCAAACCTCGCAGTCCATGGTCAGCAGTGGGGTGGGGTGGGCTCTGGATCCTTGGGAAATCCACCCAGGACACGTTGGCTGGGGCTCAGGGGGTGGGACAAGGAGTTCTGCTGGGTTCCCGGCCTCACAGGGGACTCCAGTTTCTCCCTGCCCTTCATTTTCCCCAGGAAACACGGAAGGTGTTTTGCTGGGAAGAGGTTTTGGCTGGGAAGAGGCCACAGGGCTTTCCCCACAACCTGTCACTGGCCCTGTCCCCAAGTGCCACCTCCACATGGCTCTGAAATCCCTCCAGGGATGGAAAACCTTTTGGGGAAGAGACTCTCCCTGATACCCAACTTAAACCTCTCCTGGAACTTGAGGTTGTTGCCTCTTGTTTTGTCAGTTTGGGAGAAGAGCCCAACCCTCAGACTGAGCCATCCCATGGGCACAGATCCCACTGTGAGTGTATGGGAATGTGAACTCCATGTCTGAACTCTCCCATATGACCCTGGATCTCCTGTTTGGGTTAGAAACTGCTTTTTTCTCCTGTGCTTAAAGGTGGGTTCTGTGCTGGATCCTGTTCTGGGAGGTTCTGATGAAATTCCCAACAAGCAGCTTTAAGGGAAAGGACAGATTTTTAAGAAGGGAATTTGTGTCTCACACACACACACAAAAAAAAATAAAATTAAAAAAAGAAACCATCAGTGTGTCAGGAGAAGCCATCCCAGGCATTTTTTTGCAGCTGAAGGAAAGTTAAATATCGGATTGTCAGCTGGAGATGCATCTCTATTGCCTGACTCCCACCTGCAAATGGCAGAATTAGGAAAATGCCTTTTCCACGGGAGCCCCACGGCCAGGAAGGCACATTTTTTTTGCTTTGCCCCATCAGCCAGATTTCATTAGGACCTGCAGAGCCTCACACCCCCTCAGCAGGGGTGAATTACCCCTGTAATTCCTCGGGAATTACAGATCTCAGGGCTGGCTGATGTCACTGCCCGTCATTCCTCTGGGCTCTGCAGTCAAACCTGCCACCACTCTCTCTCTTAATTAGTTGAAGCCAAAAGTGAAGCTTTCTGACCCTCTGATGCACCCTGGAATCAGGAATGTGTCCCCTGGAAAGGTGGGAATGGCTGGGAGGGCACAAGGGGACAGTGAGGACAGTGTGGCCAGGTCTGGGCACAGGGACTGGGAGGTGCGAGGGGAGGGAAGAGCCAATTCCTGGTGGGATACAGGAGGGGAAAGGGAAACTGAGGAAAGGACAGGAGTAGCAGAGCTGAGAGGACCAACAGGGTCAAGCCATGACACAGCATTGGGGTAGAGCAGGGATGGCAGCAGGTGTAGCCCAGGAACAGCAGGGTTCCAGCTCTTTCAGTCGTTCAGGGGAGGTCTAGACTGGATTTAGGAACATTTTTTTCCTTCCAGAAAGGGTTACAAAGCCCTGGTGCAGCTGCCCAGGGCAGTGGTGGAGTCACCATCCCTCAAAGAGTTCAAAACCAAGGGGATGAGGCACTTGGGGATCAGGGTTAGTGGTGGAATTTTGGCAGGTTCCTCCATTTGGCAGTATCCTCCAGGATACCTTCCTCCATTTCCTCTATAGTTAATTACTCTTTAATCAACACAATCTTTAATTCATTGACTTTTGGTGCGGCTTGGAGGTTTTAGCCATCTCGGGGCTGGTGGTGAGTCCTGGTGCAAAGCCATACGTTCAGCTGGTGAACCTAAATAATCCTAAATAATCCTAAATAAGGATTTCCACCAGCTGCATTCTGCACCCAGGAGTTTCACCCTTCACCTTCTACTGAGGATCCCTGCCTGGGGATGTGCTGGTCATTCCAGGTGGTGGGATCTGTAACATTCCCAGCTATCACTTCTTTTCTGCAGGGTTTATTCCCCTTGGCCAAAAAAGCCCCAACGTGGTTTTTCCACTTTTCAAATGCTGAGAGCTGGGACTGCTGCTGCTGCTGGGGGCACCTGGAGACCTTCCTTTGTCACTGGTGCTGCAGGATTGATGGTTTTGGGGGGAATTTGCCCTCATGCCAGGGAATGTTCTCAACAATCAGCCGTCTCCTGGCTCTGGGATCAGAGAATCAGGGAATGGTTTGGGTTGGAAGGACCCTAAAGCCCATCCAGTTCCATCCCCTGCCATGGGCAGAGACACCTTCCACCACCCCATGGTGCTCCAAGTGCCTCACCACCCTGACAATAAAGCCTTTCCTTCTAAAATCTAATCCAAATCTCACCTCTTTTAGTTTAAAACTTTCCTCTTGTCCTGTCACTATCTGTGGCCTGTGTAAAAAGTTGCTTTCCATCTCTCTTTTTTTTTTTAATTTTATTAATTATCTTTAAGTATTTAAGGCTGCAAAGAGTTTGGGATTGTAACCAAGATTTTATGGGCTCCATGGAGTCAGCTGGGGACAAGATGCTGCTCAGCATTTTCTGACCCACAGAGGAACAGCTCCACATCATCTTCTTCCCTCCCCTGGCCCCCTTTCCTCCCTCTTCAACATCTTTTTTGGGGGACTCAGCCGCCCCCGCGGTGTTCCCCAGGAGCTTTCCCGGGAAAGGTGTGATCCACCCAAGCTGGATTTTGGTGTGATCTCCATGATTACCCTCTGACTTCCACCCTCGAGTGAGATGAGACAGCCCAAAAGAAGAGCTGTGATTTTTTTACAGGGGGAAAAAAAAAAAAAAAATCAAACCCACAAATAAACTGAGAAATTATTCTTGAAGTGCCAAAGGCGAGAGGCTCCGGGGCAGAATGAGCCCGGAATGCAAATAAGCAACGCCGTCTATCCGAGGTGGAGCCTCTGCTGGGGCTGACATTAAAAATTCCGACTCAAATGCGGGAAACATGGAGTGAAGGAGGTGAATTATTGATGGGGAGCAGGGATTACCATATCTGACAGATGGAGACTGTCTGAGAACATTCTGCAGAGTGGCATCTGCACCGCGCCTGATTGGCGTCCCTGAACTTTCGCGCGTCAGATGTCGAATATCAACACGCAAACTCTGATGTAGCAATTAAATCTGTCCTCTAATGAACCTGGGCCTCGTAGCCAGGAGAAATCCACACTCTCAGGTAAAGTCCAAATGCCTCGTTTCTTATTTTTTAGGGAGATATTTAAATAATTACAGCCGGAGCACTGCATTGAGTACCCGCACATATGATGGGTATGTTCAGGAAATTCTGTGCAGTGTATCATGTCTTACTCCAATTCTACTGAAGGCTGTAAAGCTCCCCTTGAGTTTTATAATTTGTATTCCTGATTTGAGCTCGGATAATACAGAGGAGCTCTGAAACTCAGCTGCCACCTCACGTCACAGAGGTGCATTAACACCTAAAGCTGAAATGGGTCTCTCAAGCGCACACAGAAGTCGTAGATCAGACACGGATTCCACGCTGTCATGTGTGGAAAAACAAAGAGGAGAAGGAAAGAAGTGCAAATAGGAGCAAGTTTGATGCTTTGGTTTGAAACAGCTTGGACTGGGAAGAAGCAAGGTATAAAATATGGCTTTTCTAATAGGATTCAGTGCCTTCGGATGCTGGGTTGTTTTCCTCAGGCCAGCCCAAGGTGGGAAATGGGTGAATTTTTCTTCCGTCTGTTAAAAGTGGGACACTGGGGGAAATTCAGTTTCCCTTATGGAAAATGTGCAGTTTGAGGGAATCATCAAGAAAATGTGCTTTTAGTCCCTGGAGGGGCTTTCAGGGGTGGAATCTGGGAGGTTCCTCAAGAAGTATTAGGAGATACTCAGTACTGAGGGTTGGGCAACCAACCCAAAGGGTTGCCCAGAGCAGGCTGCAATACCCATCCCTGGAGAGATTTAAAGCCGCGTGGATGTGACATTTGGATGTGACATTTGGGGACATGGTCCGTGGTGGCCTTGGCAGTGCTGGGAATGCTTCTTGGACTGGATGAACTTAAAGGGCTTTTCCAGCCTGAATGATTCCATGATTCTGTGGGCTGGCTGTTGCTGGGTTGGACACACAAGGAGCTTCCCCCTGGCCCCATAATCCCAGAGCAGATGAGGTTGGAGGGGACCATGGTGGGGTCACTGGTCCTTCTCACCCTTAAAGCAGCCCTTGAGAGAACAGAGAAATTTTGGACGTGGTGTCTCCAAAACCTCGGGAAATTCTCAAATGGGAATTGCCAGAGGTTGATAAATTAATAAATTACTGTGGAAAACTGCAGGTTCAGCTCTCCCAGCAGAGTCCTTTGGAGAGCCTGGAGGTTTTGTGCAGTTGAAGATGCGTTTCTGGGAGGAGATGAAAAGCAGTTCAGAGAATTGCTGTGCTTTTGATGGCTCTGAACTACTCCACCATCCAGAAGCAGTGCAGGGATTCTCTTCTCACTCTCTGGGCACCAGTTGCATTTCCAAGGAGCCACTGTTCCACTGCAGTGGAGTCTGCCCATGAAAAGTGACGAGCAAAGGGATGCAGCTCCAAGATATTCCATGAGTAAAACCTGTTTTTTCCACGCACTGGAGAGTGGAGATAGAAACCCTATGTACTCTGGGTTTTATCCTGCACTGACATTGCCTTGATAATATTTGCATTTTAAATGCTCAGATTTGTGCTGTCTGGCAAAAAAATACTGTAGTGAAGCTCTGCTGGATGCAAAAGTTGGGATAATTGGAGCTAAATCCACCAGGAATGGCTGGAAGAGGCCACAGCTGTGCTGCACACAGCGGCGTGGGAGCTGCTCTTTTCAGGGTGGTGGGTTTCAATCCCTCCAAATATGACTTTTGCCCTCAGAATGATAGAGAGGGAAGAGCAATTTCAACCAAAAGTGCTGGAAATGAGCTGCAGCTGCCCATAAAAACCCATGGCCTCAAACCTGGAGGTTTCCAAGCACTGGGAGAAGCGTTGAGAACTGGCAGAGCTGGGATGAAATGTTCCTCAGGCCAGTGGCCAGCACAGAGAGCAAGGAGGAGAGGGTTGAAGCTCTTAATCCCTCATCAAAATGATCCCACAGTTCCATGTTGATGTCCAGCACTTCTGGACATCTCAGATTTTGGCACTGAACCCGTCCTGGTTTCTTTCTGCCCTGTTTCTTCTCCTTGGGTGGTGGCAGTCGCTGTCCTTGAGGTCGTGGTGGTGGTGGCACTGGGTGGGTTGGGTTGGAAGCTGCTGCAGGGGTTTGTTCCCTCCTCCATGGGTTTGGATAACTCCATGCCTGGCAGGCCCCTTCCCAATCTCAGCAGTTTCCAGGCTGGATCGAGGCACCAGGAGACAAAACATAGAGCGCCATGAGGCAAGAGAATTAAAAAAAAAATGAACTCTTCCATGAAAAACATCAATGTGATCCACAAAAAATTCTAATCTAAATATGATTTGGTGTCAGCTTGTCCACAAAGAAATCTCCATTCTCTAATTTTGGAAGCCACCATAGCATTCAAAGCAAATGAACAAAAGCAAGCAGGAAAAAAAAAAAAAGTGGAGTGGTGTTTTCAGCAATTTGGGGGCTTTTTACCCCTGGGGGAGCTCCTGGGAAGCACCAGGAGAACACGAGGGGAACACGGAGTCATGGAACCCAGCCACAGCCTACAACAGGCAGGCTTTGAGTTGATGAACCCAACCGTAATTAGTACAGGTAAACTCTGGCTTGATGGATGGACCTGACTGGTGGACTCAACCACAACTAGTCCAGACTTAATGGACCTGACAACAACTACTACAGGCTGACATTGACCTTGTGGGACCCAGCCACAGCTACTACAGGCTGACATTGACCTCGTGGGACCCAGCCACAGCTACTACAGGCTGACATTGACCTCGTGGGACCCAGCCACAGCCTGCTACAGGCTGACATGGATTTGTTGAACCTCACCGTGATCTACTACAGGCGGGCACTGACATATTGGACCTGACCACAACTCCTACAGGAAGACTTTGAGTTGATGGAGTCAACCACAACCCACCACAGACAGANGATAGAACCCAATTACAACCTCCAACAGGTGAACACTGATATAACAGAACCCAATCACAACCTCCTGCAGGTGAACACTGACATGATGGACCCAGCCATAACCTCGTACAGGTGAAGACTGACATGATGGAACCAACCACAACCTCCTACAGGTGAACACTGACATGATAGAACCCAATTACAACCTCCAACAGGTGAACACTGACATGATGGACCCAACCACAGCCTCCTACTGGAGCATGACACGCAACTACTGACCACAACTACTGCAGGCAGAATGGACTTGAGGAGACTACAACCTGCCTGTTGACTTGTTGGACCCAGCCACGAGCTGACATGACTTGTGGAACCCAAACACAGCCTACTACAGGCAGACACTGACTCCAGGGCCCCCCTTGAGCTTCTGCCCCAGTTCTCTGTCCCCAGCAGGGAGATCCCCTCGTGTCCTTCACCCGCCGGCAGCTCCCAACCACTCCGGGTTCCTCAGAGCTCAGCTGGAACCACTGAGCACCTCCCCAGCTCCATCTCACTCCATCCTAAATAAAGCTGGGGGGCTGCCACAGTAACTGCTGTTCCCAAAGGGAAGTGAAAATTGTGGGATTTTTTTTTTTTTGCTGACTGGAGCAATCTCTGCAGCACTTTCTGTGGAAGTGCTGACTCCCTCTTCTTTCAGGCTACATTCATTTCCATGTTCCCTCCAATTTATGCATGAGGCAAGGGGAAAAAAAAAATCCCTTAATATTCCTTATAAAGTGGCAGATGGTATAGATAATTTTTTTTTTTTTTTTTTACTATATGCAGTAAAATGCAAATGTGTGTGGCTTATTTGCAAATGCTGGCATTAATAACCGATATTTTAACAGGTCAGATTAACACTTTTACTGATCTATTAAAAAGATTCTTTTCCAATCATTTGCACACTCAAAATCAATTTCAATACAACATGTAAATTGAATTTAATTTTTTTTACACAAAATTGCATTTATCTTCCTGAGCCATTAAATTTACTATTTAATATGTACTTTCCAGCTCACTTGGCTAGAATTTCATTGCTCTTTATCTGTATAAATTTAATTAGCCTTGATATCATCAGTATATTATAGAACTAATTAAAGATTTAGATAAGTGCTGAGGGTGCTTGTTTAATACCCTATAAAGTTCCATTTAGAGAGCGAGAATTTCCATCTTTCATTAGGATCAGCCCGGTTTGGAGCTGCAAGGAGTGGCTCAGACATTGTTTTTTTTTTTTTTTTGAAGAATTATTTAATGGGCTTTAATGGGTTTATCCTTCCTTTGAAAAGCTGTGTAATTACTGTGTCTCTCTGCACGCTGGGAGGGGGCTGCTCCACGCACGTGGGGATGCTCAGAGATCCCCATTCCCACAATCCCGGCATTGTTGAGGCTGGAAAAGCCCTCCAAGGTCACGGGATCCAAGCTGTGCCCCATACCCACCTTGTGCCCACGTCCTTGGGACACCTCCAGGGATGGGCACTCTCCAAACCGACCTGGGTGGCCCTTGCCAGCGTTTAACAACTTTTTCCACGAGGAAATTCCTCCTATTTTCCAACCTGAGCCTCCCCTGGAGCTCCTGTCCCCAGCGGGGCAGCGTCGTCCAGGTGATGAACCCAGGGAGGAAGGGAGAAGGAAATAAGAAGGAAATATTAATGAGAAAATAACAGCTAAGGCAGATGAATAGCAGGATAAAAAGGAGGAGGGAGAACAGGAGAGAGCTTTGGGAAGGGTAGTGGTGTTCTGCACGTCCCTTGCCTTTCCCCTTGCTAATTAATTCTGCATTTAAGAGGTGATTTGTCATCTGTGTTTGAAAAAAAGCTCTGCAGTGGTGACAAACCCAGTGACAGAGCTGCACGTGGCACCCAGAGGTGTTGGCTTGGGGGGGTTTTATCCAAAATGGCTTCATCTGTATAAAAAAGCCACCCCCAGGTGAGCTGATTTGTATGTAGGGCTTCATACGCTGTCTCTGTGGTTTAAACTTTAAAAGGGAAAATAATTGGATTTCCTAACGAGGTTGTCTCTAATTAGAAGGCTAAGCTTGTGTCCTTTTGAATAAATACACTTGTTTTTCTTGCCTGGCTCTGTACCTGATCAGAGCCCTGTGTGGGTACTGAGCAAGGGGTGAGGGCTTCCCGTCTCTGATACTTTTCCCTGCCTTGGATAAATGACTTAATGTTAATTATTCTTCCAGCTTAAAAAAAAAATCCCCAATATTCCATCCCTTGATTATTTATTAGGTGCTGTGATTTGCAGAGCTACCACAGGAGCATTGAAGCACCACTGTACTCCAAATTCACTTTTATTTCTTCCTATCCTGCTTTGTTTTCTTTCCCAAATAGTTTCCCATCTTGGAAGTTTGAACAGTTTAGGTTTTTAACTGGGATTTAAAAGAAAAAAAAGTTCTTGTAACCCAGCCCCAGAGCCATCTGTGCCTGGGAGATGGTGATGGGGCAGCTGCTTCCGAGGGAAGCTGTGGTGAGGTGAGCACAGAGAAGGGGGAGGTCACAGTGATGGGAACATTTTGGGGGCTCATTTTGGGGTTTTTTCAGTCCGTGGAGCCACGCAGGAGCTCCCCAGGCACGCAGGGAAAGTGTCCAGGTCTTGCTGTGGTGGTGTCTGAGGTTGACCAGAACAAAATCCTTCTTTGACAAGAACTCCCCTAAAGCTCTTTGGCTTCTTCTGGAGGCACAGAAGGAACGTTCCCGTTGTCGTCCCCAGAGCTGTTAACTGAAAATCAAGGAAGAAATCTGAATAAAAGTCAGGATAAGGATTTGCCTCGTGGAATGGTGTCCCGAGGGTGATGTCCCTTATTCCAGGGTTGTAGCTGCAGCTCAGCATGAGCAGTGGTTGGAAGGTGGAACTGGATCCATCCCTGGAAGTGTCCAAGGCCAGGCCAGGTGGGGCTTGGAGCAGCCTGGGGTGGGGAAGGTGTCCCGCTTGGAATCTGGTGATCTTTAAGGCTCCTTCCCACCCAAACCAGCTGTGATTCCATGGAAAGCCGTGATGCAGCTGTCACCTCCCATCCCTGTTTTCCATCTCGTCAGCAGAAGCTGTGGAGATGGAACCAGCAGCTCCCGATATTTGCAGATTTTGGATTTTAAAATGCTGCTCACTGCCGCGTGTGTGCAAACATCCCCGCAGCCTTCACGAGGTGCAGAAATTACAGTAATTGCTGCTTCACCTGGGTTTCCCTTTGGTGTTCTGAGCTTTCAAAATCATCTTTGCAGACGCCTGGCTGGAACTCAGCCCTCCTGCCCCAAATCCAGTGCCCTACAGCCACTCTCAGCTCTTCCCCATTCCCACCTCTGATAACTCCAAAGGGAAAAATGCCCCGTGGGATTTTCTTCTCGGTCAATCCAGGCCTGAAAATCCATTTCTTCTCCATTACTTTACTGCTTGAATTGAACTATTTGATTACTTGAAGTCATCTCATTTCTTGCTGTTTTTTCCTTTTTTTTTTTAATTTTTTTTTTTTTGCACTCACTCATCCCCATCTATATTTAAATGTCATGGTTCCACCGTGACCTTCAAATATCAAAATTGAGTGATTTTATAACAACAGCTTTGATTTTTTTTAATCATGTTCAGTTTCTTGCTTGTCCTGTCTGGCGGTATTTCCTAAAGTCACAGGATTTGGGTTGGAAAAGACCTTAAAGATCATCAAATTTCAACCCCCTGCCATGGGCAGGGGCACCTTCCACTGTCCCAGGGTGCTCCATCCTGGGCTTGAACACTTCCAGGGATCCAGGTGCTGCCTCTACTCTGGGAGTTCCATTCCAGAGCCTCCCCACCCTCATCATAAAACCTTCCTTCTCTCCTGTCTCACTCTCCCCTCATTTAGTTTTTATTCAGATTTTCCCTAAGTGCTTCCTACTTAACCTTTTTAACTTTCCCATTAGAGCAGCAATTCCAGGTGCTGCCAAAGCCCCTCCCTAATCCCCCAAAAGAGAGGGAGGTAAGGGACAGGATTCAGATTTCTCCTTTTTTTTTTTTTTTTTTTTTTTTTTTGGGTTCCCTTTGGCTAATTCAGCACCCAGACTGGAATTCCTGCCTGGTAAATCCATTCCTGTCTAATGCAGAGCAAGCCCCCAGATAGATCAGGAAGGGATAATTAAAGTGGGATCCTTTATTCTGAAACATCACACCCAAGGTCCTCCTCTGAAGAAGAGATCAAGCCATTCTCAGGGAAATCAGGATTTCATATGGAATTCACCTGGCCACCTTTTGAAAACTTTTTTTTTGGGGTTAGAGGTGAACATTAGCATTTAAATGGAGAATGGTATTAATAGCCCTCAGAGGAGCTGGGCTCATCCTGATTGCCTTTCCTAAGACTTTTTTTTTCCCCCTAAATGAGAAAGCTTCTTAATTTTTATTCTCTTTCTCCAAGAACAGAGTTCAAGAGACCATTTTTTAATAAGGATCTCACTCTATATATAAGCTCAAAGTACCTCCTTGCAGAATGGGTTCATTGTTGGCAATTTGGTGTTTTCTTTCAAAAGTGCTGCTTAAAAGCCAACCAAACAACCGGGTTTTGGGGTCAGGTGAATTCTGCACCTTTGGTTTGCCCGTGGGATGTTTTTTCCTGCAGCTGGGAACCATTTCCATCCCATTAAAGGGAACTTTAACCTTCCCTATCTGAGCACAGAGCTGTTCCTCTTGTCGGGGTGGATCTTCCAGGGGAAATTCCAGATGGATAAGGGGAGCAGGGAGAGTTCAGTTTTGTATTATTTGCTCTTAGACATTGTCCTAAAAAATGCCCCAAAAAAATTCAGGGCAGCTTTGGACCCAATCCCATCACCAGTGGTGAGCGGAACAGGCTGCAGGTGTCCTGGTTGGGATGAAAAAATGATTAATTTTTTTTTTTAATTAACTAATCCTTGTCATCCAAACCATCAAAATTAGTTAATTATCCCATTGAACAAGATATTAATGATTTGGGATACCTCAGGCAGTCCTTCACTCCTCATTCCCCAAAATATGCCATCAACACTGGGGCTGGATGCCAGTGGAGATGTTTTTTTACCATCCTGAAAAGCTGAAGGCTTGGAGCAGATTAATTCCCTTGTAAAGAGCAGCTGTTATTCCACATGAATTCAGGAGAGGTGCTCCCAAGAACCTGCTCCATGTTTTTTTGTGTGCAGAACAAATCCCATCACACAAACAATGATAGCTGAGAGTGAACATGGAAATAAAAGGATTTCCCTGTTGGGATGAGCCTCTGGGACACTTCTTCCCATCAGCTGCATTCCCACAATCCTAGAATGAGTTGGGTTGGAAGGGAAAATCATCCAGTGCCACTCCTCCCATGGGCAGGGACACCTTCCATCATGCCAGGCTGCTCCAAACCCCATCCAGCCCCACTTCCAGGGATCCAGAGGCAAGGAAGTTTTGCTCCAAAGCAAAAAATCCCTGGCATTCCCAAGGTGACAGAGCACCTTAAAGGAAAAGAAAAGGCCAAAAAATGACTAAATCTGCACAAATTGGTCACTGGGCAAGCCCAGCAGCACAGCCCCAACTCCTCACAGCTCCTTCCTTCCTCACCTGTCCTGAATCTGGGCTGACTGAAGAATTCCTGCACCTCACAAACACGGGACTCATCTGTCAGTCTTCTCAGGATCAGATTATTTTTTAATTAAAAATTTCCTCTAAAATAAAAGGGGAGCAAGCAAGGCAGCAGGGAAGGAGCACAAGGTGTGCATTTTTAATTGGGTGCAATTAAAAACCTGCCGCTCTGGCATGGCAGCGCCCGCGGCCAAGCCCGATTTGCATGAGTAATTATTCACTCCATTACAGAGTCTGCTCAACTTTGCCTTCCTTGTCTTTGAAAGTATTAATAAATATTGATCAGACACTCTCCTGTTTGCCTTCGCCCAAGCAGCTCTGATGGACTCAGCCTCTGATGTTATCAAATAATGAAATATGAAAGAGGGAGTGGGATGAGCCTCTTGTTCTGTGATTTTTTATTTAGGCTCTTCATTTTCCTTTCACAAGTGTGTTTGTCCCTGCCATTATAAACCCTCTTTTGATTATCAAGAGGTGGCTGAGGAAAGCGAGTTGTAAAGGATGGGGGGAATAAATTAATGGGGGACAGGTGAGGGGAATCTGCTGGGTGGAATGCTGGCCAACTGCTTTGTGGTTTTAAAATTGAGGTTTAAAACCAGAAAATCAAAGAATTATAAGTTATCAAAAGCTCAGTCTATCACCTGACAAACAGGTTAATAAATAATTATATGGGATTAGCAAACCTAACCAAAGAGCAAATGTAGCTCCCCGGGTTTTCTTTTGGCTTTAATGTGGGCGAGCACGGGGAAGCTGATTCACCCTTCCCAGATCATCAGCCTGGGCAGGGAAAGCTTCCAGGACTCAGCCATGGGATATCCGGGGAGAAAAGAGGGGAGAGCGAAGCAAGGGTGGAACTGGATGGGCTTTGAGGTCTCTTTCAACCCAGACCATTCTGTGAGTCTCAGTAAAGAGGATTTCTGCCACTTTGACCTTAAGACCTGCCCAGAGCAGCTGGAGGTGCCCCTGGATCCCTGGCAGTGCCCAAGGCCAGGCTGGACACTGGGGCTGGAGCAGCCTGGGACAGCAGGAGGTGTCCCTGGCATTGCAGGGAGTGGAACAAGAAGAGTTTTAAGATCCCTTCCAAGCCAGACTATTCTGGATTTTAGGATGATGTTTGGCAGGAAGACACGTGTGTTTGTTCAGCTTTCTCTGCCCATGGCTCTGCTGAATAAAAGCAACAGTTCATGGAATTGTGCAGAAGCAAAGGTCTGGGCCATCAAGCACCACCATTAACCAGGGTGTTTTTCTCTCTCCAGGCAGTATTACGAGATGCTGTACAACACAGCAGACGAGCTGCTCAACCTGGTGGTGGACCAGGGCGTGAAGTACACGGAGCTGGAGTACATCTACGCCCTGAACCTGCTGCACCGCAGCCAGACGGGCGTGGGCGACCAAACCACGCAGAACATGAGGCTGCAGCGCCTCAAGGAGATCATCTGCGAGCAGGCTGCCATCAAACAGGCCACCAAGGACAAGAAAATCACCACCGTGTGACCGCCCCCGCGGCTGGCGGGTGGCACCTCCAAGTTTTTTGTTGGTTTTGGGGTTTGTTTGGTGGGTTGGTTTTTTTTTTTGGTTTTTTTTCCTGTTTAAATCAAAGAAAAATGGGAAATCTGGGCATTGTGGTGAGGAGGGAAATGCCATTTGAGATTTGGGGTTGGGGGTGGTTTCGATGTGTATCCACGTAACGCTTCTTCAGGGTTCTCCCAAAAGTGATTCCACAGCAGGAACCCCAGCGGGGTTTGGGGTGGGATATTCGGCTTTGCTCTCTTGCTGCTGCTTTGCATCGAGATGTAAAGGGAGCTGTGGGGTGGGAAAAGGGAAGATTGGCTCTGGGAAGTTCAGACCACACTAAATAATCAGCACCCTGCCAGTCAATCCCAGACCCGCTGATCACAGGTGGGACCTTGATGGGTTGGAGATCTTTTTTGGAGCCTGCTCAGCTCGGCTAGCGCTCTCTCCAAGCTTCTCCACATGAAGTTTTCTGCTTGTTCCCACTGCTGAAAGATGCGATTGTTTATTCCTTCAGGTGGTGATCAGCCAGTTCTCCACGTGGGAGGTAACACGGGACCATTTGTTTCCACTTCTCTTCTTTTTCATTAATTACCCCGGAGCCATCTGGCGCCAGCTCCTGCAGCACGGCCTGGATGCAGGAGAAAATTGCCAATATAAAATAACAAAAAAAACCCCTCTTCCTTCTCTCCTTCTGAATGTTATCTTTGTGTGCCCCAAGCTATTTTGTGGCTGTCTCCTGATGCCCTGGAAGGACAGGCAGGGTTGTGTAGCTCAGCACCGATGATCAGCAAGGGCAGGAGGGCAGCAAATCCAGGGTCTGCCCTGCCTGGACCCTCTAAACCCACCTGGCAAAACGTTCCCGACTCCTGTAAAATCAGAATCCACTGCACTTGTATTTGCCAGGAAAAGTGGGGACCCAGCTGGGTTTCCTATGCTGAAGAAGGTTCTCTCTGAGCTGTAGGTGCTTTGTGTGTCAACCTTGAAATTGCAGAATTAAAGGATGTTTGAAGGCTCTGGTGGTTTGTTTGGCTGCTTTTAAGAACTGTTGTTCCTGAGGTGTTTAAAATATTCCTTTCCAGGCCCAAATTCAGTGTTCTCCAAGGCTCCATCAGTGTGGAAACAATTTTCTGAGTCATTCAGAAATTACCTCAGCTGCCACCAACCAACTCAAGAGGCTTCTCACCATCCATGTAGGAAGCAGAACCCATCAGTGCTCGTTGTTAGAAATCTTCTGAGGTTTTTTTCCCTATTTTTTTTCATAATCCACATTTTTCTCATGTCAGTGTGGGCTGTTACCTGCAGGAGTTCTTCCCTTTCCCTGATGGGTTTGCAGGAGGGTGCAGAATTCCCTGAGGGATGGTGATGGGACGTTCCTGGGATCACAGATCTTTGTTCAGCTGCTCAGACACTGAGATGTGCTGCGCTGTAGGTCCTGGAACACTGGAGATTCCCTACCCAGACTTTGGGAGAGGGAAAAGGAGCTGCTTGCTACAAGGAAATCCCATTTCAGATCCTTTGAGGTGTGGGAGTGATGTGTGAGGAGCTCTGAATTCAGACTGGGCTGCTGTGGCCCGGTGTGCAACTGGTTAATTATCAATTTCTTAATAATCTGAGGCTCTGCTTTGCTGATCTCAGGTTTTGCAGTCCACATTTCCCACCCACCCAGCAGCTGTGCTGGTGTGGGCCAGAACAGATTGGATAAAATCAGACAAATCTCATCTCTGGGAGTATTTTTGAGTCTAAAACAAATTATTTAATCTGTTTCTCCCATCCCAGCCCCACTAGGTGTGAACAGAGCAGCAGTGACACTCAGGGACTCACCAACAGCAGGTGGAGAGAAAAGAGAAGATTTTGCAGCTGAGGTAATTAGAGGTTACAATTAACAGCTCAGACTCTCAGTCCCCTCCAAACCTTCACCAGTGGAATGTGGGGATCCAGACCCCACTCAGCTCATTCCAGCCCCCACGGACACTCCCTGCTCCAGCTTCCTCTCCACATCACAAGAACGTTGGGCTCAATGGTCTCGGAGGTTTTTCCCACCTTAATTCCAGGATTCCTCCTTGCAGCAGCATCTTGGAATCCTCATCAAAGGATTCTTACCGAGCCTTTTTTCCTGGGAAGGTGGTTTTGGAATGAACCGTGTTTTCTTCCCACCCTGAGTGTAACACACCACGGATGTTGTGATTTTGAAGCCCAGAAATTGGGTTGTTTATCACGGAGAGTTGTTCAGCCTGGAGAAAAGGAGGCTCAGAGGGACCTCCTCACTCTCTCCAACTCCCTTACAAGAGGTTGTTGCCAGCTGGGATTTGGTTTCTTCTCCCCCAAGCAACAGGAAATGTGCTCAGGTTTTACCAGGTGAGGTTTAGATCGGATATGAGGGCAAAACTCCTCTTGCAAACGCTCTGGCCTGAGTGTTGGCATTTGTTTCAAACTGTCTCGCACTAACAGGAGACACCGTGGGTGTAGAGGAGAGATTTTGGGAACAATTTTTTGTTTACAGAGCTGGGTTGTGGGCAGAGACAAGCTGTCGTGGTTGGGAGTAAATAACTCCTCAGACAAGCCCCTCACCGTGTCCACACACTGTCCTCAGCATCCCTCTGGACACTCGGGGGCTTCCTCCTGAAGGAGAGGGTGGCTCTGACACACCAGAGGCCTCTGAGGTGTTTGGGAAGTCCCCTGAGGGCACATTTGGTCACCAGGTGTTTGAAGTCCTGGGCTCTCCAGAGGAGCCCCCACCCTTTTGGGTTTGCCCCTCCTTGGTGCTCAGGTGTCCTCGTGGTCCTGCCCAGATTTATCAGGCTCTGGCTGTCCTGGAGTTATCAGTTTTTAGGGGTGGAACAGAAGCTCAGGGCTCCTGAAAGCACCAGCCCTTGCGAAGCTTTTCTACTTTCCCAGCACTGATTTTTCCTTTTCTGTGGTCTGGTTCCTGTTTCTTCATCCCAGCCTATGGAAATCAGCCACACGGGGCATTTATAACACATTCGTGATGGGAGATGGTTTCAGAAATCCTGATCTCCTTTGTCTTGGATCTGAGCTGTGCAGAGCACGACCCACCCCAAATCTGCCCTGCAGGAGGGACCCAGTCCTCACTCTGGGGTCTCTTACAAGAGCACAGAGCAGCTCCAGTTCTGCATCCAGTGCTGGATCCAACAGCAGCAGGACCTGGGGCTGTTCCAGGGCTGGAGCTCCTCTGGAGCCGAGCTGGGGGTGCTCACCTGGAGAGGAGAAAGTTTGGGAGAGCTCAGAGCCCCTGGAGGGGCTCCAGGAGAGCTGGAGAGGGGCTGGGGACAAGGCCTGCAGGGACAGGAGCCAGGGAATGGCTCCCAGTGCCAGAGGGCAGCGATGGATGGGATCTGGGGAAGGGATTCCTGGCTGGGCTGGAACTGCCAGAGCAGCTGGGGCTGCCCCTGATCTCTGGAATGTCCAAGGCCAGGCTGGACACTGGGGCTGGGGACAGTGGGAGGTGTCCCTGCCATGGCAGGGAGGCCCCTGGATGGGCTCTGAGGTCCCTTCCAACCCAGACCATTCCAGGATTCTGTTCCCTTGCACCAATCCTTCCCCAGAAATCATTTTGCTGTCCTGACATGACCCTGCCGGACACAACAGTTCACAGACAAAGCCTGGAGATTTTGTTTTGTGAAGCCCCATGAAATGCCAGCAGCTCTGCCAGGAATCATTCCAGGGAAGTGCTCCTTTGGTGCTTAAAGAGACAAGGAAATACTTCTCCAGACCACAAACCCGAAATGTTTCCATGGGGGCTGTAAATGTTCATGAGGGTTTCACAATTTCCTTTTTACAGCCTCATAATCTTTACTGGGTTTTAATTATCCCACGATCTTAAAGCCTGCACCAGACACAATATGAAAGGTGGAAGGAAAAGAAAATTGCTCTGGTTCCTTTCACAGTTCGAGTGTCAGCCTCCAACACGTCCTCTCCTGAGGGTTTCTTCCCTTTTTTTATCCTCTGGATTAAGGATGATACACATCTGCCAGGAAGGAAGGAAGGAAGGAAGGAAGGAAGGACCCCTCAGGTGTGGATCCCCCCTCAAACTCACAGGCAGCTCTGGCTGGAGAGGTTTGCTGAGGAGCCTTCCCACCGAGGCTCTCTCTTTGTCTTTTACTGCAGCAGCTTTATTTTATTAGCATGAATCATAATTGCAGATCTCGCTCTGGCTGTGGTGGATGGCAGTGGAGGGAAGGGCACTCAGACAGAGCAGGAAGAGGTGCCAAGAGGAAAGGAGCACTGCAGTGCCATCGCTTCCATTGCACACGGAAAATCCCACCAATCCCACTTGCACAACGATGCTGAGGCTCTGGGATTCACTCCCACTGTGACACACAAGCCCCGCTCACTGCCGCAGACCTTGGCCACAAAGCTGCCCGTGCTGTAATTGCAGGAATTCATGGCCCAAGGATTCATCCCAGCACACTTTAAACACCCAGTGACACGCACCAGTTACAGCCCAGGAGCAACCGGAGCCTGCACGTCCCGGGCTGGGAGTGCAGAGCAGGGAATGTTGTGCCCCGAGGACTCTGCTCCAAACAGGTGATAAATCCCAAAGGAAGCTGAGATCCAGGGGAGTCCCTGGTGGACTGGCCCCGTTCTTTCATTCCTGGCTGGGAAATTAGGATTCCATCCTAATCCGAGCTGGAGCTGCCCGTGCCCTACAGTTCAAGTTCCCGCTTTTGCACTGAGCAGGGAGCGTGCTCAGAAATGAGGTGTTTTACTTTATTTTCCATTCCTTCCTTTGCTGATTGGATCTAACCACCGAGCCGGGAACAAAAAAGCCGAGGTGGCTGCGGCCAGCATGTCATCATTAAATTTGCTTTTGGATGACCCGCGCGGAATTCAGCAGGAGCGATTTATCGGGAAGTTCATTGCTTCGGTGTTCATTATTTACTCTGTTAAGCTGAGGCACAGTGGCAATCAGGGGAGAAAATTGGACTGTTCAGGCCTCGGATTTCGGTGTTTGCAATTTCCTCTACTGAGCTGCAGCATGAAATGTGTTTGGCACAGACGGGTCCCCTCTCGGGCTGCCTCAGCTCATCCCGTGGCACCCGGCCGCTGTCGGGGAGGAGGCAGCAGGGCTGGGAGAAGGAGGGTTTTAATTAATATTAGGGTTTGATAATTAATTAATTAATTAATATTAGGGTTATTTTCCTGCCTCTGTCCCCCAGCTGGGGCAGAGCTGCTGCTCATGCTCCTGGCTGTCCCCTCTCCATGGCTGGGCTCTGGTGGGCACAGGGAGGCTGAGCCTGAGCAGAACCAGCTCTAAGGAGAAGAGAGAGAGCGGGGCCCAGGATGGCCCCAGGGCTGGGACTGTCCCCTCTGCTGGCACGGCTGAGGGACCCCCTGGAATCCTGGGGACAGCTCTGGCCACTCATGAAAAGGTGTTGGAGCATGTCCAGGGAAGGGAACAGAGCTGGGCCTGGAGAGGCTGAGTGAGTTGGGAAAGGGGCTCAGCCTGGAGCAAAGGGGGACCAGGGGGGCCCTTGGGCTGTGCACAGCTCCTGACAGGAGGGAACAGCCGGGGGGGACGGGGACAGGAGGAGAGGGAATGGCTCAGGGTGGACATGGGGAAGGCAGTGTAAATATTGCAAAAAAAATTCTTCCCCAGAAGATCAGGGTGGACATGGGGAAGGTGCCCAGAGCAGGGCTGGAGTCCCCATCCCTGGAGGGATTGAAAATCCATGTGGAAGTGGCACTGGGGGACAGGGGGCAGTGGTGGCCTCAGCAGTGCTGGGAACAGCTGGATTTGATGATCTTTGCAGTCTTTGCCAACAACTCTGTGATGGCCCAAGCCTCTCCTGACCCCTCATCTGAGACTTTCCAGACTCCTGCAGGGTCCTGCAGCTGTGCCCATGTGGGGCTTTCTCCACATTCCAGGCAGCCGCCCCTGGCGTGACACAGACACTCCTGCCACCAACCCCCAGTGCCAGATTTTTGGGAATGTTCAGCAAGAAACACAAGAAGATCATGGGGAGATGAGTAAGCCCAAGCCATTGGAACTGGTTTGAGGAGCCTGAACCACAGGAACCCTGGGAAGAAGCTGAAGGGAAGGTGAAATCAATTCCCACCTCTGCCCCACCACCATGAAAGCTGCAAAGCTGAATTTAATGGGATTTAAGCTGCCTCCTTTCCACCTCACTTCTCTTCCTACTCAGGAGCATCTGGAGTTTCCTCCTCCTCCTCTCCACACCCAGCTGGGTCCTTTTCTTGCCTGGAGTTTCCTGGTGAACGGCTGAGTGAATTTGTGTGGGGTTTTTACAAGTGCAGAGGGCTGCCCATAAATCTGCTTGGCATGTGGCGCGGATTTGGGAGCGGATTGTTTTTTAGAATTGAGTAGTAAATCAACGTATTTAAGGGCAGGGATTGCCATTAACACTCCTGAGTAGGACCTGCTCCCTCTGTCAATAGTGGGGAGGTTTTTATGAGGACAGTAACTGCAGATTTGCAGCTTCAGGTCTGGGTTTTGGGTTCTTTTTAGTGGCCATTCAGTGTTTGCTATTCTAGAGCCAGGAGAACTTGGAGGACATTTCACACCACAGCCAAGCGGTGTTTGAAGTTCAAAATAAGATTGAATATTCCAGGAAACATCTCACCCATGTGTGCCCCATTGTCAGAACCCCGGGCATAGAGGAGTTTGGGCTCCCTGTGCTGCCAGGTGCAGCCCCTCAGCAGAACACTGCTCTGGGCCTGAGGCCGTGGAGAAAGCTCCCAAAATGGAGGGATGGAGCTGGGACTGTGGCTGTGGAGTTTGGACAGAAGTGTGAGATGTCCCAGGGTGAAACTCCCAGCTTGAGGTTTTAGGGGATGGTGCTGCACACGGAGCAGGATGGAAGTTGGAGGGCGTTGGCTCCTTGTTCTTCTCCTCCCTTCTCCTCCCTGGCTTGGGGGATATTGTGGGGTTGGTGTCAAACGCCGCCCTGCGGGTCACAGCTCTCTGGTTATTGGGTTCAAAGTGAAAAGAATCCAGCTGGCAGCGATCCATTGGTTCAGCTGAGCCTTCAAAGCCCTTGGAGTCAGGAGCTCCCATGGCCATTCCTGCCCAGGAGCTGAGGGAGGTGCTGAGAACTCCCTGCCTTGGAGCTCTGGGAAGAAGAACAAACAGCTGAGACAAACACAGAAACCCTCTCAATCCTGGCCCTGAAGCAGCTGAGAGAAAAAAACTCCCACACTCCATGAGCCCCATCTCCTGTGGGATTCAATTCCCTGCATGCAGGAGGGGAAGCAGGGGATGACTGCAGGGATCCTGCACTTTGCAGAGAGCAAAACCTGCAGGTGTGGGCTACGAAGCAGCTGGGTTTGGCCTGGAGAACATCCTGGACATCGCAGGAGCTGGGAACAGCCACGGCAGCACGACAGGGAGCAAAAAAATCGCTGCCCTTGAGCAGCTCCTGCCTGGCTTTGCAGCTCTGCTGGCCCAGAACTGTTCTCCCGGGTCACAACAAACCCCAAAGCCTCCTAAAGAGGCTGCCTAGGGCAGAGAGTTAAAAGAATAAAGTGGATATTTATTTTAAAAGCTTCACAGGACACACCTCGGGCAGGACAAGAGCCCCTAAAATTAAGGCATCTCTCCCAAACCCCGCTCCCACACAGGGCTCCTCCTTCCCTCCCAGGGTTTTCTGTCCTTTCTGAGCTCTCTTCCCTTTCTCTTCTCTCTTCCCTTTGTTGCAGAGCCTTCGGTGCCAGGGGCTGCTCAGTGGAAAAGGAATAAATCCCATTAAGGGTTTTAACTTTTATGACCAGCGAGATAATAAAAGGATGCAATTTTGGGGTGGCTTTATTGCACTTATCATAATGTTTCCCTGAAGCACAGAGGTAAAAGTCAGCGAGTAATGTCCATAAGGAGTTTTTATATCTTCCTCTTCATTTTTTTTTCTTAGCAATAACCACCTCATTCAAAGATGGGTGGCACATTACCAACAATGGAAATTCACTGCAATAACCCCGTCCCCAATATTAAATTGTTTTACCACACGGGTAAGTTTTCCCCACGGTTATCTTGTATTTGGAGACACCTTCTCCTCCTTTTCACATTTATTTTTTGCCTTTTTGTTCTCATTTTGCCCTGTTCTGCAATGTATTTAAAAAAAAAAAAAAGTAGATGTTAGACCCAAAACCTGAAATATATTTAGCATCTTCAAATTTGTATTAGGAGCAGATTGATGTTTGTCAGATACACATGATATCTCAAAAGTTGCAGTTTTGCTTTCCCCTGCTGTGACAGTCTCATTATTTCCAAAAAACTTGGCAAAATAATATAGATGATTTTTTTTTTTCCCCCCATCAGCTCTGAAATTGTACCTATTTCTTAAGGAAAAACAGTAAAAATCTTCACCACTAACTGTGGAGAGTTCATGGTGTGTCGTGACAGAAAGTATCATGACAGGGATTATATTTGTTTATATATATATTTTAAAGAATGAATTAAATAATATGTAATTAACATTCCCAGGTCTGTTCCAGTGCAATCAGAGCCACAAAACTCACTTAAATTATCCCTTCACGCAGGAGAACTGACACAGTAAATTACCCATCCCTAATAAGAACAGGTATTTTTCCCCTTCAACATTTTTTGCACTGAAATCCCTCTTTTATTTGTTTTAATTGTTCCTTCCCAACGGGATGGAGCAATCCCACGTTACAGGTGAGGTTCTGGGGATTTACCCACACCTGTGAGACGCATTTGCACCCTCAGGGCTGCCAACCTTAATACGCAAATCGCACTTAATGAGCGTCTGGTTTACTTCGCGGTTAACCAAAGACGCAGAATAAACTCTTTGCTCTCCCTCCGCACACTGAGGCGGCACTAAAGAACCTTCGTGCGCCTCTTTACCTCCTTAAATTGAAATATTAATAACGTTTATAAGTTCGTTCCGCACCTCCAGGCGGGAGCGAGCCTAATGGCTGCCTCAGGGAGGCGAACTACAACTCCCAAGATGCTCCGCGGCGCGGCGGGGCGAGCGAGGGCGCCCGTGAGCCGCGAACTACAACTCCCATGGTGCACCGCGGCGAGCTCTGCGCGCCTATTGGCTGGCGAGCGGCGGCGCTTCGCGCCTCCATGGCGACCGGTAAACAAATGGCGGCGGCCGGGCCCGAGCGGGGACGGGACCGATAGCGGAGCTCCCTCCTCATCCCAGCTGATGGCGAGCGGCGGGCAGGACGGGAGAGAAGGCAGGCTCGGGAAGCGGCTTTCCTTCTCTCACGAGTCGCCGCCGCCCCTCGCTCAGGGGCTCCCCGAGGAGCGGCCCCCCGAGGAGCAGGACCCGCCTCAGGAGGAGGACGGCGAAGAGGAAGAGTCAGAGCTCTCAGAGGTGCGGCCGGCTCGGCGGCTGTGTGGGGAGGGCTGGGTGCTTGTGAGGGAACTGCCCTTTCTCCCCCCTCTTCCCTCGGTGGAGGTGTGGGGGAAGGAAGGGGGAGGGATTGGGGGCCTCGGGTGGTTTGGTCTGTGTCCCCTCAGCTCTCATTTCTGCCTTGTTCAGGGGCTCTCCCACCCCCAGTGCTGCCCGGGGGTACTTCTGGATTGTCCCTCTCTCACACAGAATCAATTAGATAGGGAAAAAAACCTCAATATTGTCAATTCCAACCACGAACCCAGCCCTGGCGAGTCTCCTGGCCGTATAAGATTGAGGATAGACTGGCACATTTCTGGCCAAATTAACCCCATTTCCTCTTTCAATTCCCAGCCCTGAGCTTCCATAAACCTCACAGGCACGTGTGAATTTCCTCTCGCTGCCTTGCTGGGCTTTAAATCCCAACACCACGAAATAACCACCTCAAATTTTTGTCCTGTGGAAATTCTCCTGCGCTCTCCCTCGCTGTAACACGTAGGTGCTGTGATGAAATTATTCTGTTATTTATCTCGGGCCCTAGGTTAGCAATTGTCCCCCTGAGCTCGTAGGAATTTCACAAACCAGTGGCTGAATTTCTCCTTAAACCCACGCCGTGGTTCATGAGGGCCACCTGTCAAGCAGCCCCTTTGGCAAAGGTTTTTTTTTCCTCCTCCGAGCTGCTCGTGCTGAACCAATGGAAAGGGCTTCCAAAACGGTGCATTTTGGGGTGCAGCACCCTGTTAGTGCTGACCTGCTGAGATGTTAACATCCATAATCCGTGGCTCGACAGCTCGGGGAATGGGTCCTGTTCTTCAGCCAGGAGGGGGAAAAAAAATTAAAAAATAAAAAAAAAAATCCCAGGAAAAACCTGATGGACCTTCTCAAACGGATGGAGCTGGCACGTGGCACGTCCCTGTTGAGCTGCTCTGAGGGCAGGGCTCCTCATTTTTCCTAATAATAATTTTTCCTAGCGAGGCGGTGAAGCGTTGGAAGCAGCATTTGACCGAGGACTTTAATCCACCCTGTTCCCACTTGAACCCCGGCAGCCTCTGGATCCTCCCAAGTGTGGAATTTCCCCTCATAAACCTCCCCTTAATCCACTTTTCCCCTTTTCCTGGTGATTTTTAGGCTTGGTTGAACGGGGTATTGGATGAAGACACCGCCGCCGAGGGACTCCACACCTTGGGCTACTCAGCCCCTGGCACTGAATATGTTTATCTTCACCTGGCACTTCCAGTAAGTACAAGCCCAAAAACATCAGTTTAAGGTGATTTTTCTGCACAAATATTTCCTTTTTCCAACCGCAAGTAGCTGGCCTTGTTAAAAAATAAAACACCAAGAGGTGGATTTTTGTTTCAGCCTGTTCCATGTACAGGGTTTTTAGTAAGATTCAAAGTGGACCCTGCCAGAGTGGAGGTTGTTTTGGTTTGGTTTTTTTTTCATGTATCATCAGCAGTGAAATTTTTGATTTATTTTTTTTTCCCCCTTTCCAGCCCTCAGGTGTGAAAAATGTATCTTCCTGCTCCAGTCAGTTGGAGGAAAAAAAGTCAAGGAGTGTGTGAAGCACCTGGAAAATGCTGCATTCAGGAAGTTGAAGTGGTTGTGTGTGTGTCCCTTTTCCACACAGCTTTGTTTCCCTGGCTCTTTTCCTGACTGCAGCTCCGTTTTTGTTGGTTCAAAGTCGAGGTTTGTTTTTTATTTCGGCATTTTCTCCATTCCTGGCTGCTCCAACATCACTTTCTGTAGATGTCACCTTGTTCTGCTGCAGCTGGAGGGACCTTGGGGCACCCCTCCAACGTTCGAGCTGAGTTTACACGACCAGTTATTAAAAATATGATGAAAATGATGATGAAAATTATGATCAAAAATCCCTTCCTTTCCTTTTTCCAGGGTCGTGAGCTGAGTGACATCAGCATTCTCTCTGGATACATTCACCTGCAGAAAATGGAGCTTTCCTGCAATAAAATTAATGGTACGGAGTAAATAAACGACAAATTCTTGGGTTGTGAAACCGTCTCAGATGAGAAATGCACTGGAGCACGGAGTTTGAGTGCCACAAAGCCTGGCTGACATTTTAATGGTGTCAAACATTCCCCAGAACCTGGCTGGGTCTCCTCCGAAACACCCAAAACATCCACGGCCCATTAAAGCCAGCCTATGTTTATCAGTGGGAAAATGAAGCTGAAGCTTTCAGTTTATTACCCAGAGATAAAATTCCAGTAGCTCTGTCAAGGTGAAGGTGGAGATTTGACATGTGCAGGTGGCAGAATATTCGAGTTATGCTCGGTTTGGTTTCTTGAGTTTTCCCCTTGTCAAGGTTTTCCATGGGTGACAAAAGATAAAAATTTTTTTAAAAATCACATTTTTTACATTTAGAAAGGTGCTAAATGGACAGTGAGATAAACTCCATCAGCTGCTCCTTTTTAAAATATTTTTAAACTTAACATCAAGTGGAATAAGCTGTGTTGGGACAACCACATTATTTCTCTGGAGTTCTTTCACTCGAGGAGCTGGAGTCCAAGAATAGCAGCACTTTAACAAAGCAGCTCCTCTCCCTGCTCATTTTAATAAAGAGGGTTTGGGTTTTTTGGTTTTGGGTTTTTTTTTTTTCCTTCTGTGGAGGCCAGATATGAACAGATCAGGAACTTTTCCATAGCAACCACTCATTTACTCCTCAGTCGTGGCCTAAATGCTTTTCTCCACTAATTGATAACTCAGGACAGAGTGAATCTGTCATTCCAGAGGTGGATAGAATATAAAAATACATTCTTGCTTTAAAGGCAACTCAGCTGGCACAATGAAAATTAAATGTCGAGTTTGGATTTTTATTCTCTCTGTGGTTTGTAAACCGTTTTGTTTTATTCTTTCCCTCTAGGAGAAGGTGTTAATAGATCTGATTTCTGCATTTTAGGTCTCACTTTCTGCATGTGCAGCTCCAAATTGACTCTTAATTGCTGCAGGATGTAATTATCACCGTTTTGCCGTGATGATCTTTGCGTTCAGGCACAGGATTTGACATTTTGTTTCATTTCTAGATCTTTCCTGTATCAGTCACATGCCTTATTTAATAGAGCTGAATGCTTCCAGAAACGAGCTGACCACATTTTTCAATTTTAAACCACCTAAAAACCTCAGGGTAAGTCTGGGGAAAAAAAAAAACAAAAAACAAAAAACAACCAAAACCATTTTAAAGGTTTAAATTCAAAACCATTTTCTGAATCTAAGTTGGAGCAGAGACAAAAGTCAATTTTTATTCCTTCTTTATTCTTCTTTCTTTTTTTTTTTACCTCAGCTCAGATTTTCCTTTTCCAAATGTTTGGGTCTGTCTTTTATTTATGTCTTTTATTTATATTTCTATGCCTATTTATGGGCATTTATATATTATTTATAATATATAATCATTTATATTATAATAAATAGATGTTATTGTTTGTTATTATGTAATTATAATTACAATATATTATATCATTGTATAATTATTGTTTCTATATTTATCTGCATTTATTCATTTATATTTTTGTTTATTTATTTGCATTTTATTCGTGTTTTTTATTTCCTTGCACACTGGCGGGAAGGTGGAACACACAACAAACTTCCAGCCAGAGTAAGCACCGAAGAAATAAACCAAAATTCCTCTTTTTTTTTCCCTTTAGGAAGTAGATTTTTCACACAATCAAATCCCCAAAATGCAAGATTTGTCAGCATACCACTCACTTACCAAGCTCCTGCTGGATTGTATCCTTTGGGGAATCTTGAATGGGAGAAAAGTTTATTTATTTTTTCTGTTTTTTCAAATAAACCCCTGTTTTCTTTGTATTTTCCCTTTCATGTCCTTAGAACTGAGATGAAATTGTAATTCTGCTGCTGAGACTGAGCTTAATTTACTTCAGCATTGCTGCTGTTAAAAATGGGCCCACCTGGGGGGATTTTCCCAAAACCTCTTTTTTGTATCACGGAAAAGTGCAAAGGGGAGGAATCCCTTACAGAGGTAATAAATAATAATAACAAAAAAGGATTTTAAAATCCCAAATGTTATCAGGGAATCAGCTTGGGATGCTTAACCAGAAAAAAGCAATTTGTTTTTTTCATCTTGGACCCAACTAATTATGCAGGACTGAAGGAATTCAGGGCAGGGAATCTCTCCTTTTGCAATCCTAATTTTCCATCACGGAGAGCAAAAACCCCTCCAGCAAAATGAAAAAGAGAAGGGGGAAAAAATTTTTAAAAAATTAAATATTTGTCTTGTGGATCTGATCTGTAGGTTTTGATTTGGTTTCGTGCTGCCTTGGATTCCTTCATTTGTCAAGGAAGGTGTAAAAGGGATAAAATGTTTTTATATGCACAAAAGAATGTCCTAAAATAGAGGAAAAACGAGGGCAGGATTGGGAATACAGAATTCAGAGCAGCAAATTGGCACCAATCTGTCTCGAACACTCCTCACCTGGCAGACAGAACAATCACATTTTTTATCATAGATGGGAAAAAATCCTCCTTGAAATATCCTGCAGGAGCAGAAACGTTTGGCATTCATTTCTCATTGACAAAAATGAAACTTTCCTTACAATTTTTATGTGAATGATGATGCAGATATCATTATCACATTTGTTTGTTGTGCACACCTGACAGCTCTCTAAAGAAATTGTCAGGGAAGAATTACCCAAACCAGGCCAAAAATATATTTTAAAAATATCTATTATATATCTATTATAAAGCTTATATTATATATATATTATAAAGCTTAATAGTGAGTCATTAAAAGGCTAAAATTGAATTTGTTGTTACTCAGTGCTGAGCATTTTGCTGCCTCACATGGATGCTTGTGGCTTCAACTTTAATTTTTCCTTGTTCAAACTTTTGCCTAACTCCAGTCACTAAAGAGTCACGTCCCTGGGGCAGAGTTTTACCTGATTTTGGGCAGATCCAGACTCAGGTTCCTCTCACTTCATCCATTTAAAGGAGAAATCCGAGCTGGATTTGTCGTCAAAGTTTCTTTGTTTAAGGAATTTGAGGAGTTCTGTTCATGCTGACGTTTAATGAGAGGAATTCTAATTACTTGTAGTGCTCTTCCTAACTAATTTCAAATGCACTTTCTCCTCCCAGGACAGATGGCCAGGACAGAGCAGGTATAATTTAAAGAACTCATAAAATTATGACTTGAATAATTTCAGTAGGATGCTCCAAGCAGTGGGATTTAAACCCCTCAGGATAAATCCTTTCCTGCCCAGCTCCCCACCCCCTAAAATCCAGCTCAGTTTGTTCATTAATCACCTAATTGCCACCCAGCTTTTGTGTCCAGCCCTTTTTTTTTTTTCTTTTTTCCTGAAAGCTCTGCACAGTTAACGAGATCGAGGAGATCAGGGGGCTGGAGAAATGTCACAGCCTGACCCAGCTGGGTTTGTCACACAACAGACTCACTGCCATCGGGGGCCTGGAGAATTTGCCCATCAGGATTCTCGATCTGGTAAGAAAGAAATCATCCTGATGGTTTTTCTGCCTGTCAATATATCAATATATTACCAATATATCAGTACCTTAATAAATACGAAGATAATCACCTAACAAATCTCCAGAGAGATTTGCAATCCTGTACATTTTTTTTTGTTGTTGTTGTTGTTAATAATACAAATGCTGCACAGGAACATGACCCAAACCTATTTTTAATGCAGTCCAGTTGCTCTAAAAACAAAAGGTTCCTTTTAAATAGCTTTTACTTTGTAATAAGATGTGAAAAATATTAATTGGGATTTTAAAAATAAGTCCCTGTACAGAGCTCCTATTGGCTGCATTAGTTTTAAGCACCCACATAAATATTTGAGGTGAAGTGAATGAATCCCTTATCAGGAATAGAAATATTCTTTTTCAATCCTTTTGAAAAATTTAGAGGTTTTTTTTCTTCTGTTCTGTAGAAATGGATATAGAAAATAGCAACTCAAGATTGGCCCTTGGCTGATACAGTATTCAGGGAAGGTGCTCACATTTAGCATGTTTTGAATAATATATTCAAATAGTGGTAATAAAATTATATTTCAGATCTATGATACCTCCAGGAGCTCTCAGTGGCAATAAATTGGAATTCGGTCTCATTTTTAGTGGGGAAGATTAACTCAGATTGGCCAAATCCCATCGAAATGTTCTAAAAGGAGCTCTAGGAGTGTGAGGATCTTTTTTTCTAAGTACTTTGAAGCTCTTTTCTCTAAATTTGAGCCATGGCCAGTCCCTCCACCGTTGTGTGACCTGGTTTCCTGGTTTGTTTAAAGGTCTAACAGGAATTCCCTTGGGAATTTGCTCTGTCCAATGTTGGGAAATTGTTATCAGTTAAATCTTATTAAATCAGAACATGTTCCTCATTTGAGGTTCTTAGGTGCTGATATCATTATTGATAACACTGCTTGTTTATTTTAATTAACTGCATGGAAATTATGGAAATAGATTCTAGCGGAGCATTTTCTTTGGCTAATTAGAATAAAATGCAGGGGTTTTTTTAATTATTATTTTTATCTCCTCTCTTCCCAGTTTTCTCTCCCGTTTTCTTTTGAGTTTTTTTAGGTTGAAAAGAGTAGAAAGTTCTGAAGTTTGGGAGGAAAACTTCCAAACCTGTAAATTCTGCCTTGCTGTACCACAAACCCCTTTATTCCACTCAACATTTGTAAAGAAAACAAAACAAACAAACAAAAAAGAAGCATGGCTCTAATGAACTGGACTCTTAGGAATTTTCTGCCTTTAAAGGATCTGTCCCCAAATCCCTTTTGTTCACAGAATTTTCTGTGCACCTCTGGCCCAGCATTTTGCAACTTCTGAGCTGTACCAGATTAACCAGAGGTCTAACAAAGCTCAGGAACAGAGAGGGAGCCTCCATGCTATTAATAACCTAATTAAACATTTAAAAGTCAGGAAAAATGTCAAGGACAGACAACTGGATTAACATTAGAGTCAGCTGGCTTATTTATTTCTACAGTTCCTAAATATTTATTAATAGAAGATGAGGCTTCCAAGCTTTTAGCACAAGGTGAGGCTGATGGCAAAATAAAATTTGCAAGGTTATGGAGGAAGAATCCTGCGGAGAGGCCATCTGGGAATGTGTGACCACTGGGACAGGGATGAGCATGGAATTGTTATCCCTGCTTGGAGTTTGTGGCAGAAACGTGTCTCTGGTTTGTGAGGTCCTGAGGAATTAAACCGTTCCTGAGCTCCTGAGGGATGGAACCATTCCTGGTGGTCCCGAGGAATGGAACCATTCCTGAGGAATGAAAACCAATCCTGAGCTCCTGAGGGATGGAACCATTCCTGATGGTCCTGAGGAATGGAACCATTCCTGACGGTCCTGAGGAACGAAAACTGTTCCTGACGGTCCTGAGGAATGAAAACCATTCCTGATGGTTTTCATCAGGAAAACCATTCCTGAGGAATGGAACGATTCCTGAGGAATGGAAACTGTTCCTGATGGTCCTAAGGAATGGAACCATTCCTGAAGCCCTGAGGAATGAAAACCATTCCTGGGGAATGGAACCATTCCTGAGGCCAGTGAGAAATCAGGGCCTCATTTGAAAAAACTCTGAGGTTTGGTTAAGGGTTCCCAAAATTTTGGGGCATTTCATGTGGGCAAGTCTGGAAGAATTTACAGGAAATTAGGGTGAGGGGTTTTTTTAATTAAAATTTTTTAAACATTTCTGTGCTGTCACTGACAGTGAATGGAGCCTTCACTTAATGTGCATTAATACAGATGTATGTATTCCAGAGAGATTTTTGTATCATACCAGAGAATCACGAAAGGTTCAGGCTGGAAGGGACCTCCAAGGTCACCAAGGCCACCCCTGCCTCGGCAGGGACCCCTCCCACTGTCCCCAGCCCCAGTGTCCAGCCTGGCCTTGGACATGCCAGGGATCAGGGGCAGCCCCAGCTGCTCTGGCAATTCCAGCCCAGGCCAGGAATCCCTTCCCCAGATCCCATCCATCGCTGCCCTCTGGCACTGGGAGCCATTCCCTGGCTCCTGTCCCTCCATCCCTTTTCCCCAGCCCCGCTCCCGCTCTCCTGGAGCCCCTCCAGGGGCTCGGAGCTCTCCCAAACTTTCTCCTCTCCTGGAGAACACTCCCAGCCCTCAGCCTGTCTCCTCTCTATCCTACCTTAATTTTTTTTCATTATTTATTCTGTAATCACAAGTGTAAATAGAGCCATGATTACAGAGGGAAATTCAATGTATTTATGTATATATATTCCATAATTTTCCATGCATCTCTGTGTTCTAAATTTTGAGCTGGATGGTGACAAGAGTGTTCTTGGGCCAATATCAGCATTTAAAAAATGTTAGAGCTCTTTTTATTGCTGTTGTCTCTTCAAGGTGAGTTGGAGATAAGCTAATCAGGAGAGACTTGATTCCTTTTTTTTCCATGAGCAGGAACGTGACATATCAAGATGTGCGTGAGGCTAATGCAGAAAGGCCTATTTGTGACAGGATTCTCCATGACAAAGAATCCTCAAATCCAACAAATAACTCTCTTTTTTTCCCTCAGAAATGTCATGTTTATTTGCAGTTTCTCTGCTTTCTTTCTTTATCTTTTTTTTTTTGTAGAGTTTTAACCAGATCGAGAAGGTGAATGGGCTGAAGAACGTGAAGACTCTGCAGAGGGTGGATCTGTCCAACAATAAAATAAACAGTCTGCAAGGCTTGGAGGGACACAATCTGCTGGAGGTGCTCAACCTGGAGGACAACCAGGTACCAGACTGAGCTCAGCTCCTTCTAACAACACAAAATATTTTAATTTTCGAACACTCAGTTCCTTGAAGGGCTCCAGAAATCATCCGGCGCTGCAAGGAATTAACATTACAAAAGATGGGATCTTTTCTTTTCCCACATTGATTCCTCTCAGCCCTTTATTTAATATCTTCAGTGGGTTTCTCTTCACTCAGGTCCTACTTTAGTGCCTTCACACGTGGAGAATTCACAGTGCTCCCTTGGGTGGATGAGACAGGGATGAGGCTGCAGTTTTCCAGCTCGATTATTCCGGAGGATCTTTACTTACACCACAGCTCTGCTGCTGCCAGGCCTCAGGGGGGGCTGTTAATATCTCTCAGCCCAATTTTATGACCACAGATTCTTCTGAGCTCTCAGCTGGAAACTCCCTGCGAGGCAGAACTGCAAGAACTCTGTTAAAAAGTGGATTTTGTAGTGCAGCACAATTTTCTGTACTGGAGGTATAATGGCATCATCCAACTCATTTGAATTTTGAATGCCAAGCCAAATAGCCTCAATAATTTTGATATTGATCTTCCAGCATCCTTAACTGAAAAAAAAAAATCAATTCATGAATCACTTTGACATCAAAGACGTGAAAAAAAAAGATAATTTGAGAAAATAAAAATATAAAGCAGCAGTGGAAGGTTTTCTGTCATTTTCCCCCCTTGCAAGAAGATTTAATTCAAGTCACTGTGCATTCTTTTTCTCCCTGTGTTTAGGTTGACATTTAAAGGTGCCTCAATTGCAGCAGACAGGAAACTCTCTAATGGCTTGGTTGTTATTAACATTAATAGCACCACTTCCATTGCCTTATTTATTTTCCACTGTTCTTTTCAGCACATAAAAACTCTTAATTTTATCTCATCAAAACTTGCCTCTTTGAATGGTGTCATGGAAACTGTTTAATGAGTCGCCCTTTTTTGAAAGTTGCCTTTTGAAGAATAATTTAAAGGGGAGTTTTAATTAATTACCACGCCGAGTTACTTCAGCTCACGAGCGCTCAGAATGATCTTAAATTCTTGAGTTTTTAAAAAACGGGCTCAACAGGTTTAGCTGCGAGTGTCCCTTGTAAATGTTCCGTGATTTCCAACTGTTGATGGCTGGAATTCTGAGATTTATTTAAGAAATCCACTCAAATCACATTTAACTTCATCAAAACTGTCCTAGGTTGGGTTATTCTTATCTCAAAGTGAGAATTGTGTTGGCTGTGGTTGAGGTTTATGTTTTTAGCCCCTTTAAAAGGATTGAGTATAAATTAGAGAGAAGCTGGAGTCTTTTAGGTTCAGTTGGGCTTCCAAGATTTAAAAGGAGCCATGAAAGAGACAGAGAGAGGCTTTTGACATGGAAAAACACAGACAGGAGGAGAAAAGGGAATGGTTTTATACTAAAAGAGGAGAGAATTCAATTGGATTTGGGCAAGGAATTCCTGGCTGGAATTCCCAGAGCAGCTGTGGCTCCCTGGAATGGCCGAGGCCAGGCTGGAGCAGCGTGGCACAGCTGGAGGTGTCCCTGCCCGTGGCACTGGGTGGGTTTGAAGGTCCCTTCCAGCCCAGCCCGTTCCACGATGATTCTCTGATTCCATCTTTCAGCAGTGAAGGAAAACAAGGTTTGTTTGGGCCACACAAGAATTGAGTGCCCAGCTTTCCTCTGAGACCCCACATGGACCCTCTGATTTATCCCTCTGGACACAAATCATGGGGTTTTTTTAGCCAAGTGCTGCAAGTTCTGCAGGATGAACTTGAAAAGAAACTCTTGGAAGGACTTTTTTTTTTTGTTTTAAACTACCCAGCCAGAGCACAAATTTAACTGCAGAATTGCCTCACTTAAGCACATCAGCTCATAAAAAGCCAAATGCGTTAGGGCTTGACATTTGAAAGAACTGGGAAAATGCAGGTGCTTGGAAATTGCTGTGTGGATTATCCTGCTGCTCCAGCTAACAGCCAAGTTGTCTCCTTTTGTGCCTGCAAGTGCCTCGTTGAGTGCAGTTAACATGTAAACCCCTTTCGTGGTTTATTCTGATTTTTTAATGCCCAGATTTGAAGAGCAGGCATTAAAAGACTTCATTTTCCCCTCCGTGTAGTTCTCCTGGATTCTGTTGCTGCTGATTTATGCTCTGTTTCTATCCCTGCTCAGGTGGCTGAGGTGAGTGAGCTTAAATGGATCCAAGATCTGCCTCTCCTCAGGGTTTTAAATCTTCTAAAAAACCCTTTACAGGTAAGAAAGGACCAAAAATGAGAACCTAAAGCTGATGGCTTGAATCCTTTTAGCCCCAGTTTCTGTCTCTAGAAGTGGACAGAGCATTTCTCCTGAGGAATCAAAGACAATTCTATCCCAACTCTTGTGATTTCTGAATTTTGTGTGAATTTTACAGTCATTCCCAATGCCAGGAAAACAAGAAAACTATTTAGAGTTTAATGTTTTTCTTATAATTGCCAGGTTTTTATTGGCTTTTATGAGACTGGTCTGTCGCAGCACACAAAGAAATTAGGAGGAAAAGGTCCCTAGAATACACTATTCCTGGTTTTCCATAATCTTAAAGGCTTTTCCTGCTGAAATGTCCTTCTCCTAAGCAAAGTCTGATCAAATCCCTTTCCATTTTTAAATTCCCACTGTGTTCTTTTGAACATTGTGGTTACAAACTCCTGAACAACTCAGCTCTCGCTGCAGATTGCGAAGGGTCGGTTTGGGCAGCATCGTGATGTCCTTCAGGATAAAAAACCTTTTATTTTGCAATGTATTAAGGCAAATTTCATTTTGACCGATTGGAAATAAATATTAGGTGGATGAAATTAAGTATTTTTTGTCAAAATGGAAACTTTTCCCCTCAGGAACAAAAATATTATTGGCTCTCAGCTATTTTCCTGTTGCTCCAAGTCACAGAACTGGATCTCAAGAAGGTTTCCGTGGAAGAAAAGGTAAGCAAACATCATTTCATTCTGGAAGTTTACTAAATAAAGAATAGAATTCTAGAATAGAATAGAATTAATAGAATAAAATTTCTTTTAAAAAATAATTTTCCTCCCCCAAAATCCGGCTGGACAGAAATTCTGTTGGATTGGGAACCTTTCCCTGCTGTGGTGCCTTAACTGGAATTTGGTGGCTGCACGGTTTGTGTGGGCCCAAACCATGCTGGAATTGGTGCATTTCAGGGAATTATCCTTTCCAAACGATCCTTTCAGGAAATCCATCACTCCCAACTTTATCTGTGTGAATTTTGGGGTTCTTGTTTAGTGCCAGGCTCTCTCCGTCCTGAACATACAGAGGATGATTTACCCCAGCTACCCGAGATGTTGATCCTCTTATTTGTCCTATGTACAACCTGTTTTCCTCTCAATATAATTTTGAATACATGAATGAAATTTTTCCTTCTCTGTGGGATGATAAAAGTAAACCTGAGTGACTGGTTTAGACCAGCATTTCGCTTCTGTGTGAGCAAAGTTGTTTCACAAAATCCTCTCCTCGCGTTGTTTTAGGATTCCTCCTCTAGCCTCAAAGATTCTCTTGCCAAACTGAATTTGGAGGTGCCAGCTCTCTGTCTCCCTAACACAAAATGGATGTGCAGGGATGTGGCTTAGAGCAGGAGGGTAGTTTGGAAGTAGAATTCCTACTCACTGTGGGACAGTGTTGCATTTAAAGATCCTTCAGGATACCCTTGTCCAGCTGATGTGCACCCACTGTGCTCCCAGCCACTAATTCAGAGCAGAGGACCAAATTAGAGCTAAAATGAAATTATTTTTATTATATTTAAGCTGGAAAGGAACTCAGGGATTATCTGGTCCAACCTTTCTTGGGAAAAGCACAATCAACACTTGTAAAAATGGCCCAGCAGCCTGTCCAGCCAAATCCTACGAGCCCCCAGCATTGGTGAATCCACCACTTGCCTGGGGAAATTCTCATGGAATCCAGAACAGTTTGGGTTGGAAGGGACCTCAAAGCCCACCCAGACACCTTCCACCATCCCAGCTAATTCCAAGTCCCTTCCAACCTCCTCTTGATGATTCCAAAGGCTGATTGGTCTCACTCTGGAAATTTTATGTCTCCTCAGTCGTTCTTAGCCTATTTCTGAGTGTGTGGCATCAATAACCCCCCAAATCCAGAGCTCATTAATGGTCAGCAGAGCTTTCAACAGGATGGCTGGAGGGAATCCTTGGAGCCTGAGTGCTCTCTCTCCCAGGAACACATTGTCAGGAGTTTGCTCACTTTGTTAATGCCCATCCTGTAATAAACAAGTGCCTTCAGTCCCCAAGGATTTGAGTTGGGCACCTTCCACCGGCACTGAGAGGATGCAAATTAACAGATAATTAAAACCTCAGCAAAAATGAGGTTTTGCATCCTATGTGGCATCCTGTTTTCTTCCCAGGAAAAGGTTGCCTCCATTAAAGACTGCGAGCTGTGTCTGGCTGCCTTCCATCCATCCCTCAAATCATCCTTCAATCCCCAACAAAAGATTTCTGCTCCCAGCACAAAGCCTGCCCCTCGAGAACCCAAAGCCATCCTTCTTGCTGGTGATCTGCCAAGCACTTTGCAGCTGGAAACAATTCCATCCCTCTCTCCCCCTCGATTTCGGCCACAGGTCGCTGCTGTGAACAACCATGACCCTCCTCCAGAAGTTGTGGCTGCTGCAGATCACAGGACTCAGGTTTTTTACAACCTTCTGCAGCCCCAGAGCGTCCTGCACAGGTGAGTTCATTTCGCAGCTGCTCCTGACGGTGGCACTGAAGTCAAGCAGAATTTTGTCACCTTCAGAGCTCTCCTTTTTCCCCCAAGGAGAGCTCCTGCAGAATTCTGTCAGCAGCCTGGAAACGAGGCAGGTCTGGTTTGGGTCCAATCGATGACGGAACGAAGCTCTCCGTTCACCTCTGAAGCCTGAGACAGATTGTCCCCAGCTCCGCTCCCTTTCCTCAATCTGTTGGAGCAGATGGGCGCTCACACCACAAACGCGAGACGCGAAATTCCACCAGAAATGAGAGATGCAAAATTCCACCACAAATGGGAGATGCAAAACTCCTCCCCCGTGCCCAAAGGCGCTGGGAAAAAAAAAAATCCCTGGAGGCAGCAGAGAGCTGGGAAACTTCTCCTTCCCCTTCTGCTGACGCCTTCTCTCCCCACTGCTGGCATCCTGTTGGGATGAAATTATTTTATTTGGAGGCACTTTTTGTGTTCTTAAGGGGAAATTTCTGTGTTTTACATGGGGGGGGGAGGAGGAGGTGATTCCATGAAAAGCGTGGAAGGGAAAGGCGACTGGAGGTTCTTTTTTTCCAGTGTCACCATTCCCAGGTGGCTTCTCCCAGTCTTGTTTCTCCTCTGAAAAATGGAATTTTTGCTGCTCTGCACCCATGTTATGGTATTTGAGGAATTCTCGGAAAATTCTTCCACATATTCTGATGGAATACACTATAAAATATGTGTATTATCATTATCATTATTATTATTA
>VWZN01000700.1:348055-360691 GCA_013396955.1 Regulus satrapa | reverse complement strand
GGATGGCTGGATGACCTTCCTTTTAAATTTGCTTAAGGACAAAACTTTTTTTTTTTTTTCCTGAGATAAAATTCTGATCTCATCATATTGACAAAATATGACCCTAGAGGGTAATATTTACCACTGTTAAATGTTGCAAGGGTAGACCATCTTATTAGACAAAGGTTGTTCCACTTTCTTCTTGTTAAATTGGCAGAAGGTTAAATCTCTGTAAGTGTAGAATGACCTTAAAAAAACATGTCTGTATATNCCAAAACAACAAAAACAAACAAACCCACTCTGAAACCAACCAAACAACAAACAACAAAAACTTCTCTCAATGATTTTATGAGTATAAAAACATTTGGATAAATCTATGCCCAAATTCAAATTGGTTCCGTCTATAATCCTGTATTTTTCCTCTCTTAATAACAGTATATGCATTCTAGCCAGTTACAAGTCTGATTCCTTCCCAAAGGTCACAAGTGTACATGTCAAATTATGAAAAAGGAATCTATGCTCCATGAATGTTCAAAAGAAGAAAAAACCCCGATGCTTTTAGAGTAAATGGTTTTAAGAACCTGATTTTCCAGGTAGCCTAGGGTGAGTAGTTGACATGTGGACAGCAACTTTGTAAATATCTAAATTGAATAAGGCCAATTGCACCTCTGAAATTTGCCTTCAGAGAGCTTTCTCTGTTCTTAGTCTTGCTTCTGCTTTAAATCCTGTACTCACTGTGTCCTGATGGTATTTCAGTGTTTTCTTTCTTTTGTCACTTTTATCAATGTTGATTTCTTTGTCTTTCCAGCTCACCCTCTCCTCAGTTTTCTTTAGTCATCTGGCTATTCTCAGGAAGCAGAAGTGGCCTTTTCTTCATGTTTTCCCCCTTTATCTGGAAGGTATCCCCTGGCCTAAATTATTTCTGCAGGCATTTGGTCCACTGTCAGCCATAGGAGGAGAGGAACATTTGATAAAGTCAGGTGGCATCACAGGTCTGGCAGGGTAAATTGTGGCATAATTTATGCAGCACCTACCTTTGCATACTTTATTTGAATTCTCTTTCCCAACAAACCATGTGCTGTTTTTATGTTTGCCTGTGTTGTGTGAGAAAGCATATAGCTAAACTAGAGGCTAATTCAGACATTCTGATGCAGTATTTTCAAGGGGCATTACCTCACAGTAGGATCTGATGCATGGAGTGTCTTTCAAAGGACTGGATGTACATGGATGCTTGGCATTGTGTCTTCTTGAGACATTAATTTGCCTGGGATAATATTTTGTCCTGCTTGTGCCAGGGGTTTATCTAAAGGGAATTTTAAACTGCTCGCAGTGTGGTTTCTCACTGACCACAGCTTTTTGCTGCCATCTGTGATTAACTGCTACTTTGACTGAAAATGTGCTCCAAACTGCAAACACAGATATCTGCCTTCATCACTGAGAGGAGAAATAAGGGAATTGCTCAAAGAGCTTTCCAGAGGGCATCTAAGCTTATGGGCCACTGGTGAGTGAGCAAATATATTGTCCCAGGATAAAATTCTTTGCTGAGGGGAATTTTTAGATTGCCTTTTAAAGGTGCATCTCTCCCTTTAAGGTTTTCAAGAGTACATGCTTTTTCCATTCTCAATCTAAATCAACCAACTGCTTAGTGTTTTCAGTGCTCCTGAGTTTTTTTAAGTATATCCCCACACTACAAAAGAATTTTTAACAGGGCGTCTCCTGTTGTTTAGTTTACCTTTATGCCCGACACTCCTATGGATTATATATTTTATCACTCTTACATGGAAATGAGGAAATTGCTTACTCTGTATTAAAATGTCATAAATTGCATCTTACTTTCATAAAAGTTGTTGGGAGTGAAAGGAATGCCTACTTTGGGGATTATTAGTCATTCTTCTGGAAATGGAACATTGAATTCTAAAAGATGCCTTTTCTTCCCCCAGAAAATTGGCTAGCTATGATTGGGTGGTTCAGCAATTCAAGATGATTGCTAGACAGATATGGTGACATGGTCAGCCTGCCATTCAGCATAGTTATATGCCAACTCTGCAATTAAAAATTTCTCTTCCCTTTTAATAGAAAATCTTTTATATAGGAACATCTATGCCAGCAAACACTTTTGCCACCTTATTTCACCAACGTTTTTCTATTTCATTAAATATTTAGTTATGAATTGCATGTACTTTTGTAACATTATAAAATTATCAACTCTTCACTTCTTACTTTGAATTCATTATGAGTTGCAGTGGAGCCTATTTATGTATACAGGATGTTCTGCAAATGAACAAAAGGGATTGTATCTCATTGTCAACCATTTCTACAGTGACTTTTAAGCTGTGCTCGAATATTGCTTCAGATATACTTTTTAGATTTGTTTATTTTTCCAAGATTCTTAGCACTATTGCCTCTGGGATTACTCTTCAATTTGCCTTAGTGCCCCATTTGAGATGTTCATATTGGCATTCACTGTGTAGGTATTGACACCAAGGCAATCATTTGCACATGAAAATTGGTGCTTCAGCATCTTCTGATTCAGCATCAACTGACATACTGTAGCAGGCTAAACAATGAGTATATATTTGTACTTCATTATGTATTCTTCATTTTACTTTCCAGTTTTAGGGATGTAGACCTTTATCTGATTGTGTCATTAAGATGTTTGCTTAATTGGTGACATGTAGGTAATTTAGGCTTTGAAAGTACTTGGATACTCAACTGCTGTTCATTGGAGTATACAAGCAAAGTGATGCAGATCCTATGGATAAGCATAATTTAAGGGTAAAATACCTCATAATGTTTATATTTTTTTTTATTTTAAGTGGTTGTACACATTTATATATTGCCATAGATATGTGTAGTATTTTAGATTTTAACTGTATTTGCTACAAGTACTAGATATGGTATAAAATGAGTACTGCAGACTTTATTCTCAGCTAGCCTGTGATCATTGCATGCTTGGATGTGGGATTATGTAAAAGGCTTAGATGTTAGATTAGGCTCCTCATGGACATTACTTTTATCTTCTATATTTCTAAAAAAGAGTAAAGAAGTCAGCAGACATTACATATATATTTTTAAAAGAAGTTTTGTATTGCTTTAATAAATGAAATAACATCTTAGTAGCAGTCTGAGCTTTCTTAGTGTATTAAAGTGACACTAATATATATTACCAGGCTTTTCAGCTAATTGGGTTATGATAAATCACCACACCTTTAGTGTAATAGTAGTAATTTGATTGTACAATAAATTTTAAGTGTAAATCACCTACTGCTAATGTTTTGAAACTGTGTACCATCAGAACCTTTGTTGAATTACAGCTATCAACCAATTCATAATTGCTAATGAAGGTTAAATTAAGGTTTGGGTGAGCATGTTCAAAATCATCCTGCCCATGCTATCAGCTCTGCATTTTGTAGCTATAACATTTGATGGCTTAGAAAATATCCAGTGAAGCTGAAGGAAATGGTTGGGTCCTGGTAGGCATCTGGAATATGGCTAGCACAGCTTCAGTCCACTCTGATCTTCCAGTTTCTGAGATACCAGTAAACCATTGCTGTAAGTTCTGTGCGTTGCAAATCTTGTGTAAATAGCTTCTTGATCAGGCTTTGGAAAGACTATGGGAATACGGGAAGTCTTAATGGCAACTATAGGATTTACAGAAGAAGAATACTTACAGGCATTTGGGTTTTTTCTGTGCTAAAAGCCTTTCTTTAGCCTCTTCTCATTTTTTAACTAATATTTGGAAGCTGCTCTTGGCTCCCTGATCTACTTTTGTATTCTGGTTACTGCATGTATTGTGCTTGTTGTCTTGATTGGACACTCAATCAAACAGCCATATTTACATTTATAGATTTAAAGGACAGAAAGATCTTTAGATCATCCAGCTGGCTTCGGGTATCACAGTGATCACCAAAACAACACTTCTTCCAGCACTTTATTTAAGGAATTAATGCGGAACCTGCTACTTCCAGCCTACATGATATACCCTACCACAGGGAATTAGAAAACAGATTTCTTTCCTTCATTGCTACATTCTCGAACCAACTCACCTGAAGTACTTGTGGTATATAAAGCCACACTTTAACCCCCAGGAATAGAGATGGAGTGGGTTTGCAGAGTAGATGCTCATAAAATTTTTAAATGTAACATTAAAAAGTGCATAAAATATTAGTGCCTGGGGTACTGTTACTTTGCATCATTTTGCTGTACTTCCATCTGTATATACTTATTTTTACAGCAACTGGCTGTGAGGAAACATTCAGAGACATCTGCAGTGCTAAAAGCACAGTGATAGCCCAAGAGACTATTGCTCAAAATACAAAATATTTTCCCATAAATATTAATCCCTTGATAGTAAAGATTGCAAAACTATTTCCAGTTCAACAACAGCTATTTGGGGAATTTATTTTGTCTTGTAGCAGAAAAAAACCAAAACCAAAACCAAAATACAGCAAAATATTGCTTATCTGCATATCATATAGAATGGCTTGGGTTGGAAAGGAAGGTAAAGATATTTTAGTTCCAACTCCCATGCTATGGGCAGGGACATATTCAAATACACCAAGCTGATCAGAGCTCCATCCAGTCTAGCCTTGAACCCTTCCAGTGATGGGGCATCGACAACATCTCTGGGCAACCTGTTCCACCACTCTCACAGTAAAGAATTCCTTCCTAATATTGATCTTCCTAATTTGATCTAAACTTATCTTCAGTTTGAAGCCATTCCCCCTTGTACCATCACTAGATGCTCTTGTAAATTGTCTCTCTCCATCTTTCTTTTGGGCTCTTTTCAGGTACAGAAGGCCACAATTAGGTAACCCTGAAGCCTTCTCTTTTTCAATCTGAACAATTCCAATTCTCTCATCCTTTCCTCACAGGAGAGGTGCTCCATCCTCTGATCACTTTTGTGTCTCTTATCTGGAATTGCTTCAACAGACCTGTGCCCTTCTTGTGCTGGAGACCCCAGAGCTGGCTGCAGGGTTTCAGGTGGGATTTCAACAGAGCAGAGTAGAAGGGCAGAATCCTCTCCCTAGCCCTGCTGGCCACTCTGCTCTGGATACAGCCCAGGCTATGATTGGCTTTCTGGGCTGGGAGTTCACATGGCTGGGTCATATCTGTCATTTCCTCTCATCCGTCAGTCCCCCAAGTCCTTCTCATCAGGGCTGCCCTTGATCTGCTCATCCCCCAGCCTTGTTGATATTGGTGGTTGCCCTGACACAGGTGTAGGACCCTGCACTTGGACTTTTTAAACCTCATGACTTTCCCAGAGGCCTACTTCTTGAGCTTGTTCAGGTCCCTCTGGATGACATCCTGTCCCTTGGAATAGATTAATATGCCAACTGCACTTTGCCCAGACAAAGAAAAGGAGAAGAGAAATAAAGGAGAAGGGAAAAAAAAAAAAAAAGAAAAAAAAGAGAGAGAAGAAATAACATAATCAGTCCTTAAAGCCTGTGATGGATCTGAGGCAATAAGACAAAGGAAGAGAAAGAGAGGAAAAACTGAAGACAAGGGAGGGTCACAGATCCACTTCCTTCCATAGTTAACCTGGTGCACACTTCTTATGCAAACTAGATGTTTTGGCACACCCAGCCCTTTTTGAAACCTCCAGGAGGTGAGTGAGTGTAGGACTCAACCTGGACATGCTCAGCACAGGTCTCCAGGTGGAACCAGAAGCCGGCTCAGACCAGCGCTGCCCAACCTCTGCAGAACCTTCTCTTCCAATCACGACTTCTCTGTCACAAGAGTCAGAATATGTGAGACAAAACAGGCTTGAGCCTGGTCCTCCACAGTCCCATAGTGTTATGTTCCCTGCACATTCAGGTTCTTCCAGTGGTCATAAATCTGATTTTTACTTACAGTGGAAGACATTTTGCTCCCCCAGTCCTTATTTGGCTGTCCATACATCCAAGAGGTGGCAAGAGAGTTTCCATTGAAGACCAAGGCAAAAACTTTGTTGAGTACCTCAGCCTTCTCTTCATCTCTTGTTACCAATTCGCCAGCATTGTTTTCAGGGGTGGGGGCATGCACCTTCTTTGACCTTCCTTTTCTGGTTTTATATTGATTTTAATTATTCTTTAATACTATGACATTTGGAATAACCTTTAAAAAATATAATCTTTTACTTTTCTGAACAGCAGGTAATGGCTTTATTGTTACTAATAACAAAACTATAATTTAGTAATTTCCTTTCCTTATTATGTTATTTAAGTATTTTCATTTCTTTCACATTACAAAAGATGAAAGTATTATTTTATTAGATGAATACATGGGGATTTACTATTTATTTCCACTCACAAAGGCAGTCAATATTAAACTTAGTTCTCAAATGGATAGTTATAGCTGTCTGATTTTTGCATATCAATGCCATCAGTTCACTGTCCCACCCAGAAAGTTTTAAGAATAAAATTATGTACACATTGGGAACCTGAGAGTTTTCTCTTATGTTTTTCATTTTGTGAATAAAGACTAAATTGCTACCCATATAAATTTCTGTCTAGCTGACATAAGTCAGAACAAAATATTAACTGTTCTCAAACTTTTTTGTCCCCTGTGTGGGTCCAGTATATAGAACAAGCTGAGATGAATTTCAAATTTATAGTGCAGGTTTCTCAAATATCATCAAAACCCTTCTTTGTGGGAGAATGTAGGCCCGAAAGTGACAAGTAATTTAAAATGCTGTACTTGTAAAGCCTGTGCTCTTCTGCTTTGAAAGGTCTTGCTATTTCCAACTAATTTTCATGATTTTTAGTGTATGTCCTAAAGCCTTAAATGTCACCTGTCTTTACATGCTTGGCACACTGAAAAACTTCAAATAGTAATGTCCAATCTTCTGTGTGTTAATGTTTAGCTTTTTATTCTAGATATGTGTTTATTTAAGGTCACAGAATCATGGAATAATTTAGGTTGGAAGGGAACTTCAGGGATCATCTACTCACCTATGTTCAAAGGTGAGTCAAATCAGGTTGCTCAGGGCATGTCCATCAGGTCTTCAAAACCTCCACAGATTGTGAATCCATAACCTCTCTGGCCCCTTTCCCAGTATTTGACTACATTGAAAGTTCTTTTTTTTTTCCTTTTTATCTAATCATAATTCCCTATGTTCCAGCTTCAGTCCTTTGCCTCTTATCTTGTTGCTGTGCAGCATCAGGATGAACCTGGTTCTGCCTTCTTATCAGGAAATAGTAAAAATCTTGGCTTGGGCCTTGTCTTAAGGGTGAAGAGACTCAACTGTCTCAGCCTCCCCTTTATCTCATGTTCTAATGCCTCTGAACATCTTGGGGTCTTCTGGGTTTTCTCCAGTGTTCCAATACGTTTCTGGCAGTGGAGACTGCCAAAGTGGACACAGTTATTCAAATGTGGCCCCGCAGGGGTTAAATAGAGGGGAAGAAATGCATCCTTACTCCTCCTAGCTATAGGCATACTAATACTGTTCCACACTTTTTAACGTGTTTTTGTAGCTAACTAGCTTTAGCAGCTTTGGGCAATGCTTCAGTTCTACCTCACGTTGGCAGAACAGCAAATGACCAGCTATTTACCAGAAACAAAATACTGAATCCAGTTTTATTTTCTTTGTCTGAGTAGTCTACTGTTAGTCACTGTTTTCTTCATGAAGTTGTTATTATGTTGAATTTTTCAGTATCGGCTTTTACGTGAGCTTTTTTGCCCTACAGACTGCAAACTACTTTATGAGGCTGCTCTTGATTTGTTATTCACCCTGGGATTACTCAGCTAAGTCATATAGTTTTAGTTTGTTTTGTAACTGGATGACTTCTAAACATAACAACAACTTCTAAGTTAGGCATATGAATAATTTTTCCTGAATACTGATGTGAAGTTTTGCATAAGCCTTCACAGACACTTAATGATTTCCCTGATCTTTTGTATGCATCTGAACCCTCCTGGGAAACTGACTGCTGGTTGCAAATGGCTGAGCAGCATTTCTGTGCTTTCTCAAGGGTCGGAAGCAGCCAGGGTGGGACTGAAGTGATGACTGTATGGTGGTACAGCAGCTGGTTTGTCATCCCACCTAGAAGATATGGCCCACAGGCAGTGTGGATGGTGAGGATGCTGCCATGGCTTCTTGTAAAATCTCTTCTTTGTCATTCTGAAGAGTGCTGAGGATGATCTTTTTAGTATTCCATTACTGCCTTACTTCTAAGTGGGAGTCTTTCTTCCCATTCAGCCTTCAGATCCCTAAGGCTCTCGTCAGTCTAGATAATATGTAATTTGGGTTATAGTGTACCTAATTATTATGCTGTTCTTTTCATCATTCTATGAATTTTTCCATAGAGCTTCAGTGAACTTACACTATTTAAAACAGAGGATTATTTTTTATTCTTTGAAAACTGAAATATCCCATCTGTGAAAAATGTGATTGATAATTGATATACATCATGTGAATATTCTCTCATATACTTGCATCGTCTACTTCCAAATATTTCTGGTAAATTATAACACCATATAAAATAGCATAGGTCTATTTTGATGGGCTCTTAGTTGGCATTTTAGCTTACTCTTCAGCTATAACTGTGGAAAAAAAGAAAAACAAAAACTTCATGGAAATGTCTTTCACACGCATATAAATGCAAAGTGAAATGTGTCTACTTTTGAACAACATACATAAATTTACAAATATGGATGGGTGTATCCTGCAAATGAAAAAATAAAAAAATCATTCTTCTCAGTTGAAGATTATTTAACCATAAGAGATTAAATCTTTATACCGAAATAAATTGGTGCTGACTTAAAAGATGACTTAGTAAAGCTCTCTCCAAGGTGTTTTCCTTAAAATTAATTTCTGTACATTGAATTTCTGGCATATTTTAGAATCAGGGCTGATTCTGACTGAAAAAACTAAACTGATGCAAAGTTAGCATTACTAGTAGTGTTGGTGAACTCTGCTTACTTAAAGCTTAGCTTTTATTCTTTCTTACTTATTATAGATATGTGTGGTGTCTTGACTAAATTTAAAGTAGAAGCATCTCCTTGTATCCAGCCATGTGGTCTAATCCACTTCATCAACTAGAAAAGTTCAGTCTTAAAATTTGTGAAATATTTTTCTCCTATAAGTCCTGCTGATTCTGTAGTTCAGAACCTTCCCTGATGGGCAAGATTGTGGACACAGAAGCATTTTCAGTTGAACAATAAAATAATTTATTAAATATAAATGCCAGTCTGATGATTGTGGGCAATTCTTAAATCATAGAATTATAGAATAGTTTGGGCTGGAAGGGACCTTTAAGGGTCATCTACTCCAACCCATTTCCAGTGATGGGGGGCATTTTTAACAAGACCAGGTTGCCCCTCCAATCTGATCTTAAATGTTTCCAGGGATGGGGTATCCATGACCTCTCTGGGAAACCTCTTCCAGTATTTCAGCACCCTCATGGTAAAATTCTTCCTCATTTGTATCCAAATCAACCCTTGATTTAACCCTTTGTCCTATTGCAAACAGGCCCTGCTTGAATCCAGTCACGTAACTGCCTGCAGCTATACAGTGAGTTATCCAAGATGTCTTAAAACTACTGGAACATTTACAAAAAGATATCACTGCTTTTATATCTATATAATCCTTTTAATAATGGAATAATAGCACAAGTAGTGGGTTCTTAACTTATACATTTAGAGATTAAACTATATGCTCAAAAAATTCAACTAGATCTTGTAACCTCTATGCTTCTGAAAGCATTATATTTAAATTTTTATCTGTTCTTCAGCAGTGTCTGCTATTGTCTGACTCTCTGAACATGTATGATTTGGCTTTCCATGAATGTGATATTTTGTTGAAATTATCGCTTTTGCCTGACCACTCTTTATGGTATTGTCCCAACCTAAAAAAAATGCTTTGTTAGTATTCAAGCAAGGTTTAAATCTTTTTGGACTGAATATACAGGACAGACAGGTGTATTTTATTTCTGCCAACTTTCCCTCTGCCATAACATGAGACAGGATAGCTGAAGACTCCTGTCTCTGTTTTGGAGGTGCTGCAACCTATAACGCCTGATGAGACTGGGTGGAAAGCTGTCTTGACACACTTGTTACAGTAGGAACAACTTCAAGTTTTAGGCATAAAATGAAATGTTGCTGATCAACCTCCCCACATATTTTATTAGTCTAAGTTGCTTGATTAACACCAAACCTTGATTACCACCAAACACCAAACCAACCTTATTGGTTCTTCAGTCAAGAACCAACAATGTGCTGTCTTCCAGAAATTCAAAGCTGCCTCTACATCAAAGTCCTTAAGCTGCCCAGTCTAACTAAGTCATTATTTTCAAGACCTTGAAGCTCAGTTATGTCTTTCCACTAATGTTAAATTGCTTTGCTTACATGTAAAGATCCATGGATGCTTGATATGATGAACTGCAGTGACTACAGAGGTAAACAGTGAGGTTACCTTAGGCTAGCAACAGCTTTGCATGGAAAATGTACTGCATTTCAGTTTGCTGGTATGATCAATGTATTTGTAACTAGTACACACACTGGTCCTTATGCAAAGTCCAGCAGTCTACCCACTGAAAACATTTTATGCATTGCTGTGTCTACAGTTATTTTCCATTACCTTGTGTATTAGAAGCAGGACATGAATGTTCTTCTTTCCAGCCTCCCACCCCAACGTATAACACATGAAATCCAACTATAGACAAAAGGTTCTCAGAAGATGATGTAGAGGAGAACAAATTAAATTTAGCCTTTGCATATTGCTTCCCTCAATGTAGATAGTATGTATCCTGCAACCATTTCCACTTTAAAAACATTATTGTGTTAAATAGAGCAGTGAAAGTGCTCAACCATTGTGTTGCAGTTTGCATTACTGCACTCACAGATGTGTAGTGTCCTGTGCACATGTGTGGGGCTGGGAAACCGATCACTGTCTTCTGATCTATGAAGTAAAGGATTAGAAAGCATTTGATCATAATTATCACAACAGGGATGCCTTTTAAGTAAGTGCTAAAAAAATGCCATTACAGATGAAGGTAAGGGAGTCTATATTGGCTTATAAGAAAGCTAGAGATGTCACTTCATTTTTTTTTTTTTAATTACAGAAAATAGAGTATGACCTTGCTCAAAAGTAATTTGCATTTCATTTGGCATAGAATCTCAGAATCATGTTTGTGTTCGATGGGATCTTAAAGATTATCTCGTTCCAGCTGCTCTGCCATGGCTGGAACCAGGTCAAAGGCCCCATCCAGTCTAGCCTTGAACTCTTCTACAGATGAGGCATCAATAACTTCCCTAGGCAATGTGGTCCAGTATCTCACCACTCTCGCAGTAAAGAATTTAGTCCATATATTCTTATATATTAAATTTCTCCTCTTTTAGTTTGAACCCATATTACTCCTGACCCTATCAACACAGTTCCTGGCAAAAGTTCCCTCACTGGTTTCCCTGCTTTCTCCCTTCAGGTACTGGAAGGTTGCTTTGAGGTTTCCACACAACCTTCTCCAGGCTGAACAGCCCCAAATTTCTCAGCCTGTATTCATAGGAGAGGTTCTCTATTGCATAGCACCTGTTGAAGAGAGCCACTAAGGGCTTCAGTTACAGCCAGGACATCAGTGAGGAACAACACTCTTTTCAACAAAATAAACCCAAGACATGTCAAAAGAAAACATTTATATCTAATCCAAAGCTTTAGATATCATAAATTAAACTTTATCCCACAGAACTCATATAAAATATTTTTTTAAGTGGCTACTAAATACCACCACAATGTTTAAGCCTTGTCTAGTTGCCATTTTTCTGCTGCACCCATGAGCAAATTGCTTGGTAGGAGGAATTTTCCCTCTTTCCCACCTGACATCTGTCCAATTCCCTTTCATGTTCCACATGCTCATAATAATGGTGCTTTTCTGCTATTCTTGAAATATTCGCACATTTCTCCCCATCTTTTAAGTTCCAGATATTGTTCCTTTCAATTCCCTTCTGCAGGAAATTTCTTTGTCCCTTGAACCACCTGTCATCTCACTTTTGACATGTCAGATTTAAAAAAAATAAAACTCCATATTAAATCCTATAAGCAAGTAGAGCTTAAAACTAATTTTCCTAATGTACTGCTAGGAGATAGAGCTTTCACATTATCAGATGCAGTTTATAATAGAGTCTGAAATCTATGTGGAAGGATTTTCGTCATTCCCAATGAAGAGAGAACTTTTACACTGTTCTACTTAGATATTTCTTTCTGGCATCAAAAATAGCATTCAAACAGTAAATGATCTGATTAGGATACACATGAAAATGCATTTGGATAGTAAGGCAGCAGTAATGTGAATGAGAGGATGCTCTGAACCCCTAAGGCTCCAAATAGTTATTATAAAACTCCATTTCTTTCACAGCAGACTTTCTGCAGGAGACACAAAATACATTTTAAGGTTTAGTGAGTGCCGTATTTTGGATCAATGGGACTGAAAAAAGCTCCTTTGTTATTTTAAGTTTTTCCTTTAATCTTCAGCTGCTCTTTTGGGGGGATGATCATTCTGGTGAATAACATTAACTTATCTACTGTTGATGTTTCCTTTGTTTTCCTAAGTGGATGCTTCCTCTGTTTTTTGTCACAGGGGTCAGTGACACACCATCCAAAGGAGAGGCAGCCATTAAATCATTTTAGTCTGAGCAGAGTCAATATTTACCTAGAAAACCTTCTCTTCTGGAAAGACACAGCTC
>VWZN01000700.1:325497-347884 GCA_013396955.1 Regulus satrapa | reverse complement strand
CACAGCTCCTGAGTAGTTCCCATGTTTAACTTCCCAGGAAGTCTGCAATCAAAGAGCAGCACTCATACCAAGAAGCCTTATCCATACCCTCTCCTCCCCACTGATTTCTATGTTAAAATAGGATATTTTATTAGTAGTGCACAAAATTTAGAAAACACCTTCTACCTATGTTGAGAGGGAGGTATATTCTGCAGTAGATTCCTTCTTTCATCAAGTCAAGAAGTTAAAGTAAACTTACAGAAGTTTACCATAGCTGTCAGCCTGGCATGCACCTGTATTTTGTTCTGAAGAAATTGGGAGCTCTGAAGGTATGATGTGCAACCAGATCTCATCTTGTTGTGCAACAATAGTATGACCAGTGAGAACTGCTAGGGACCAGATGGTGGAGGGCACTCTCATGCATTCAACTTAGGTGGAGTTTGCTCACTTATTTTGATTTCATGCTGCATTTTAGTGAAGAATCCATCATAACATGAGGCAGAGATTGCTCAGGAGCCTCATGAATACATGCTGTGCCATGATATTTAGGCAGTTCTTTGATACAGTCCAGTTGGCAAGCACACAGTCAAATTGGCCAGCAAAGAAGAGTCTGGAGAGTTGAGGAATATAAGGTCCATTAGTATTTGACATCCTCCTGGAATTAACTCACCCTGAATATTTTTTCATCTGGTATGCAGTAATTCACTAGTTAATTTTTATGATCAGCCCAGGCTCAATTTTTTTTTTTTTAAAGGCCCTCTTCCCTTTTTGGTATTCCAGATTGGCACAGGGAGTAGGTATCCATAAATAGCCTGAGTCAGATCTGGAACTGCTTTTAGTCTGTACCAAGTATACCTTTTCATGTCTTCATCAAGAACGTTGCAGTAATCTCTCTGCCAAAACCAAACTTGTTATCTTTTTGCCAGCAGCAAATCAGATGTAGCCATTGCCAACTAAAACCCATTTTCTCAGATGGTTAAGAAATCTTTCATAAAAATACTGATAAAATAGCACGTGGGTGGTATCCATGGATAACTCCAGACTTAGACCTGTGTCATCATGTAGCTACCTCTCATGTTTAGTAAAGACTGCATAACTTCACTCAAGGTTTCTTTTAGATACCTAGAAATGATATTATATCAAGAGTAGCTGAGATTCCTCTTCAGGTAGCTGATTCTTTTCTTGTTAATTTAATTTTTACCCTCCTACTGCTGCAGTGGAAAAATGCTGCAAGATCTTGTCCTGTTCTGCTGCTGGACTTCCATGCTGAACAAATGTTACATACTTTCCTGAAAGCCATCTCTTGCAATAATCAGGAATGTAGTACATTGAATTTCTGTTAGTTAAGAAAAGTAATTTTCAAGCTACAAAACACTGTGGGCTAAAAACGATGTTTTAAATAGGACTGCATGCAAAGTGATGACAGAATTTGAATGTTAGACTCCTGAGCCTATATTTTTTTGTTTATTGTTAGAGGCTTCTGGCATTTATCTTGTAAAATTCTGTGGGGTAAAAATGCATATCCTGCAAAATTCAATTCCCAAGAGAATAAGACTGGGATATTCATTCACTGCTAGGAAAGCAGTGATTTGAACTGAAGTCTGGTCACTGAGACAGGTTTATTTCAGAACATCTGATCTGTTAGTCTTCTAACCACAGGTTGGGTTGGGGCCATCTGAGCCTTAGGCTTGAAGCTCATTGGTTTAGGTATGACTTTTGGATTTTTTTCGCATAATGTTTCTCTTTCTCCAATCTCTCAAAATAGATACAAAGCAGGCAGAAGAAAAGGAGTGTGCGGGTTTGTGCATGCGTGAGGGGACAAACAGATTAAAAATTCTTTCTCTGTAAAGAACTCATAAAAATAAACATAAGGATTTACATGTTAGAATATTAAAATCTTCCTCCTAACCTGATTTAGTACTAATAATCTTGGTTTAGATAACTTTAAGTAGAATAAACTTGACTCATATTTCAACAACGCATACAGTGTACCACTGTCACATTAAGCAGATTTTATCAAATCCTTTGTGATTTATTAGTCTTTGTGATATTTAATTGCAAAATGAGTAGCCAACATCTGCTTCTCACCCAAGAGCCATAAACCAATGTCAGCAGCAGATAACACTTGCTCTGTTTACTCCAGTGATTTTAACTTTTTGCCGCCCCAGTTGTACAACCAGCTTCTTGTCATCTCACTATGTTAGTATCAAAGGTTGTGCTCCCTCATCTATTAGAAATGTTATTAATTGTTGACAAGAACCTACTGGAATCCAAATGCATGGGCTATTATATATACATGGAGAAGAACCCACTTTCTGATTTTCAGTTTTGCCTGGCTTATGGCCATAATGCCTTTATGAATCAGCCACTTCAACTGGATTAAATGGAGTTGTTTTTTGGGTAGGCTCCCCTTATCCATCCTGAGTTGTTATAGGATACCTGGCTTCATGCACATAGGAATTTGAAGGATATAAAGAATAATTTCCCCCTGGTTTGTAATCACAGGGACCACACTCTATATTTATATTAATATTAAGGGAATCAGGAGTCTGTATAAACATCATTTCAACTTCAGAGGTTTCTAGTTTCCTCGAATAAATTTTGCTGCAATTTTGTCAACTCTGTCAGAGACTAAGGAATAGAGTGCACAAAAGTGCAGATCTCCACTTGCTCCTCATCAGATTTGGGTAACCCTCATGAGAGGGTTCTCTGAGGTCTCATCATCATCACTATCATACCAAATATCTCCATTCCAAGCCTCAGGGTCTGCATAAAATAGTGAGTTGCAGAGCCACCTATCTGAAGAAAGGAGGTTGTTTCTTAAGCAGCAGCTTTTCTCTCTGCTCAGCTGCAGTGCACAGAGCTTTAAGGTGATCACCCTCAGTTTTAAGGTTCTTATTCTTAATTTTAAGATTATAATTTTCAGTCATAAGTTTATCAACTTGTTTTCTCAATTTTCTCTTCTATCTCTCTCAAAGGCTAATAATGACTTGAACACCTGATTTTCTGGTTTCAAAGCAGTACACTCTATATCAGAAATACATTCAGAATCAACTAAAAGGTGTCAATGGACTCTCTTCTCTGCAAGGATTTTAACAGAGCCTGAACAAGGTGTCTTTACTCTGCTCCCCCCTCTGTTGAGTCCCTTTAGATTGTGTTGTGTGTGGAAAATCAGACATGTATTCAACTGCATCATCCAGGGAGTAGTGACCACATTTCCCCCTATAATTTCCATACTGTTACACACTTTGCTTTAATTTTACTCCTAGCTATTCTCCCTGCTCTCCCTTACAAGTGCTGTCACTGATTTCCTCTGGTAGAACATGTTAACCAGTATTTTACAGTAAGCAAAATATTCCTGGTCCTTTTTCCAAATTCACTGTGAAATTATGAAATTCAACTGCTTAGGAAATGCATTAGAAATTTTCACCAATTTCCAAACCTTGTGTGGTATGGTAAAGTTGGCATATTCCGTTTTCTTTCCCTTCATTGTTTTCCCTGTAGTAAAGGGACCACGGTTGATGTTGCATTGTTGTTCATTTCTGTCAGTAGACAAAACAGATAGCTGCATTTAAACCCCACCAAACCTAAAGCACTACAAATATGTTCATGTGCACAAGAAAAAAAAAAAAAGGCCCAAGAAATTTCAATGTGCAGCAACCTTAAATGGAACCAATATGTCATCAGAGTTTAGAAAGCTGATCTCAGTTCTAGACATCCTGGACAACCCAGTGGCTCCAGCAAGCTGTTCTGAGTCAGTGCAAGGTTTTAGTATTGACATTACTAAAAATAAAGAATGAGAAACATGACTGTGAATCACTGTTTTGAGTGAAGCAATCTAGATTTAGCAGATCTAACTGGTATGCCTGTAAACCCAGCTGATTTGGTAACAGCTGGGATAACTTTGTATTGTTTGAAAAATCATATTCACATAAAGTATACCATTTTTTAAAACTTTATACATTTCTGTTTTATTTGTTTGTTTGCTTGCCCTTTTTTTTTCCTCTGTTGGATTTACCCTTTCAAGTAGCATGTTCCATCATTCTTTACCTTGGAATTGTTATCTGATTTTTCATCCTAGCTGTAGGACATTTTCCTGCAAATCAGTTAAAACCAAGTGGGGAAAACAGATGGCCTGTGGCCTTAATGAAGAGCATGATGGAAGGGTAAATTTCTTTTCACCATAACTAGTCTTTGCTCAAACTAAAAAAACCAAAAAAACAAAAAACCCAAAATCACCACAAAAAAAACCAACCTAAAAAACAAAAAAAACCCAACAAAACAAAAATCCCAAATTAGAAATCTGCCATTGCCTGTATTAATTATGCTGATACTCATCATTCAAGGCATTCATTTGTTTAGAGAAACCTTGAACTGCAAGATGTGAAAAGACCTGGAAAGAAAATCTAATAAAATGAAGACAAAGAACTCATCTAGCATTGTGACAGAATAGGAAAGGTCAGGTTTAAATTCAAAGATAAGGAAAAGAACAAACCTTACAGGTAAATGAGAGAGAGAGAGAGAGAGAGAGGGAAAAAAAAGACATTTAAAGTAGCAGTGGGAGTGGGGGTGGAGGGGAAATAATAATGAGTGCATACCTAGAAAGTTCAGCAGCACTGGACAGAATAAAAGTAATCATCTAGGAGACTCAAGATATGGATAATTACTGCTTTCATCAAAATGATAGGCTTGTTAGTTGGTATATGCTGTGACAAAAGTTGCCAGACACCATAATAAGTGAATAATTGGAATCAAAAATTCTTCCTGAAATTCTGATGCTTATCTAAGTATTAAGTTAGTGAGGAAGATGTGGCTGTGTGTATGAAGAGGTGTCTCTGAATACGGAACAGATGGGATCTTGTACTTGCCAAGTAAAATAACAATAGCTCCTGGACTGAGCCCTCCTCTGGGGCCACATTCCTGCATGTTTGCAGGATTTCTACCTCTGCTTAAAATATCTGATGCATCAGCAGAAGTTAACACGGAGTTGTATGTAAATTACTGCAATTGCCTTCTGCTGTAGCATTTGATGCTGTATTCTCTGCTGTGTCAGTGGTATCATAGTACTGCTGAGAGTAAATTTACAGTAATCCAAACCCCTGATGAAAAATTGTGTATAGCTGTTTGGAAACCAGGAGAAAAAGAAATAAGAATGTAGAGTCTTTGTGAGCAGCAAGCATGGAAATCTCTATTTTTTTCCTCAAAAGTAGCAATAATCCCAAGTAAATCTATATGCTGCAATGGGCTTAATTTTGCTGTTCTTTCTTTTCGTAGTGCAGTGTCAATATTTCGGTCATTCCCGGTGGTAATAATAGAGTAAAAGTTACTGATGCTATGCTGAAGAAAGATGTGTCTGTTTGACAGGACAAATGACAGAGGCAACAAACTTCCAGCTTTGTGTGTGTTGATGGAAAGCCATGACTTCTGCTTTGCAGTTTGCATCTGAAGAAATAAAATTTCAGGATTTATAAACAAAGCTCATTGAGCAATTATCTGTCCTCATGCTTAATTCCAGCATTTGCAGTTGAACTTGTTTTGTCACCTGTATAAGCAACTATCCAAATCACTTATTATATGTTTTAATCTTTTTCTCTAATAATTTTCTTCTCAATTAAAGTGGTTGGTTCAGGTTTGATGTGCCTGTAAATCAGAGTTGTTTGCTGACAGAGCAGTAGAAAATGACCTGAGAAATTTTAAAATCTGTTTCAGAGATATCCCCTCTGACTTTCAGTGTTTCTTTGACCTACTAAACATAGCTCAATCTGCTAATGGGAGGGATTGATTAGCTTGCACAAGCTAAAATGTCTTCCCACACACTACAGGAGTATACTAGAGAATGTTCTGTAATTTGCCTTAATACAAAACTGTGTATAGACATCTTTTTTAAACTCTTGCTCAGATAAGGGAGCAGTCTGGAAGCTGACTGGATGTTTTGCTTATCATGTTCTTTGGTGTATTTGATGAAATCATATCTATTTGCTGAGCATTTGTAAAGTGTTTGCTATTCTAGTTATTAGAGGTTTCTTTTATTACCATATCTGACTGGAGGGGCAGCAAAGGTGAGAGAGATTTTTGTGGTTTGTTTTTGGGTTGGGTGTTTTTGGTTTGGTTTGGTTTGCTTTGCTTTGCTTTGCTTTGCTTTGCTTTGCTTTGGTTTTGCTTTGGTTTGGGTTTTTTTTTGTTTGTTTGGGTTTTTTGTTTGTTTGTTTTTGTTTTTTTGGGGTGAGGGAGGTGTTTATATGTCTTTTTTGCCTCATTAGTATAAAACTGAAAGCATCAAATCACCCTATGTTATACCAAAATCCTTGGCAGCTGCAGACCAGTAGCAGAGCTCCTGTCCTATGTGGCAATGAAAGCCCTCACACCTTGCCACCTGCCATAATCCCAAACTCTGAGCTGTGTAGACAAGCACCTCACATGATGAAGAGGAAGCTTAAGCTGAGGGATACCTGCATAAAACAATGAAGGAAGAAATACAGCAGAAAAAGTTTGAAACAACCAAGAACTGACCTTTACACAGAGATCACTCTGTACTGGAGTGATAGATAAGAAATCTTTCCATTACGCATTCATAGTTAAGTCAGTGCTATGCTGCTCCAGTTTGGAGAGCATGAGTGCCCAAGGTCAGTCATTGAATTGCCAACAGCACAGCCTTTGGGCACTCCCCTGGAGCAGGGGGAGACTTGGGCTTCCTTCATCCAGTCTTCCTAACCTTTTTAGTTCCCTGAACCTTTTCAATATTCTGTTGTTATTTGCTCATCATAAGCAGCCGGGTCTCAAAATTCCAGCCGAACTGTCTTGTAATCATGAAATGCAAACACCTTTCTGTCATTGAACTATTCCACCCACAGTCTTCTCTTCACCTTTTCTATCCTTACAAGTGATCCAAAATTCCCAGTTTTGCTTCCCAGTATTTTTCTGAGTTTCCGGAAGTTGTGCCCTGCCTGTCACTAGATTTAGATAATAAGAAAATGCTTTTTCATAGATTCAGTTACTCAAAGCAGATTTCCAAAAGGCAAAGATGCTCTTTTGCCTAACTTATTTCTATTGATGAACACATGTACAAAAAGCTAACAACAGACTGTTCTTTATTAGCATTAACCTCACATATAAGTCCATGGAGGATTACTTGGGCACTTGGGATCTTGCTGCTTGGAAAACTTCCCATCTTGGGTTTTGAAGGTAGTCTCTATGTGCTTTCACAGTCCCACGTACTACAGTAGGGAGACTAATAACACAGAGAATATTTCCCAGAAGCTTGATTGATGGTGTTATCTGGTTTTGTTGCCTTGTAGATCTGTTTTGTGTTCACACATATGCCAGTTCTGAAATTAGATGGTCAAAGACCATTAATGTAAATTTTCTATAAGTTAGATCCAGTTTCTAGGAATTAACTGAACATCCAGAACAGATTCTGCTAATGTATATGAATTATGTTCCCAAAAAAAGCTTAGCCTATTTGTCTTAACAAACTGCTGGGTTCTTTATCCAAAGTAGTGCTCAGTTGGGTCCTGCTATTTGGCAGGATGGTGATGGTGTTTTCAGCTAACCTGAGATTGCCTTTCCTCTGAAACAGGCTAGAGATGTTCTTGCTGTTGGTTACAGTGGAGAGGGGGGGGTGAGGAGATGCTCTTTACCAAACCTGAAATGTATCACCTTAAGGTTCTTGTGTTGCATGTTGCTCACCCCTTGATATCCACTCTTTGTACTTTCCTCCAACATCTGTGATCTTTTCTCAGTGTTGTGTTACAGGAGATGTGTCACAGCCTGCAGACTAAGACAGGAACGGGCCCAGTGTGGGGCATTGTCAGTAGATAACTCTGGTGACATGAAAATGTCACCTGTGAGGCTTCTAGTCCTAAACCCATACAGCTATAGAGGGTCTTCCCCAACCACAATTTTATTTGCATGATAATATGGGTTTTGAGACTATGTGAACAGTGACACTTAGTGGCAACTGCTGGAACTATACCTTCAAGAGATGAGGCTGTTTGATAGAAGTAGAGAAGAAAATTGTGAAGTTGTAATATATCTAATTGACTGAAATATCTAATGAATCAGAAAGGTCAGCAGTAGCCATTCAGTTTGGCTTCCATTAGATTAATTTATGTGCCAGTTAAAATCTGTCACAAATGGGAAGAAATGATGGAAAAGAGAACATTGACTTCCGAGTCTGAGTAATATTAATTAGTATATAGGTCATGGTGTTGCGAGTTTAAATTCCCTTCTCTATATACTGTACCTTGAAATTATTTGGTCTTTTTATGTGAAAAAATCCTGAAACCTTGGTACAGAGACCATGTAAATATTTTTCAGATCTGTCTGCCCTTTACAGGTGGGCAGACAGAAAAGGTAACAGTAGGACTAGCAAGTTTTTACAAAATGGAAGGAGGAACTTCCCACATGCCATCTTCCCTTATTCATTCTTCCAAACATATTGCCTCTTGTATTTTCCCCCCTTTATTTTTTTTCTGTTGACTCTTGCTTAGTGTTGTTGGTTTTCTGCATGTCTTAAAACAGTGCCACAGATGAACAATTGTTCTCCTTCTGTAAGAAAACTGCTCACTAAAATTGATGCCAGTGACCTATCTCAGAAAAGAGGTGCAGCCAGTTACCTGCGGTTGTGGCTTCTACTTGCATAATGGAAACGTCCTCATTGTTGAGTGCAGGTCAGCTACAGAAAGTGGGGAATTGCCTTGGACATTACATTGGATGCAATGCGATCTGTGCTGTCATGTGCACTACAGAATATTGTGTCTTGCTCTGAGGCTTCATAGACACTTGATAGCCTGAAGGGCATCATGAAGTGACAAACAAGATGACTGAGGACAAGACAGAGACCTTACATTTCACTGGCTGCCTGTATTCATTGTTATTTTTTGGGCTCTTGCCATGGATGAGGCAGAGTGCAAATCATCCCAGAGAGGAGCTGGATACTGGGAATTACTTTAAAAATGGCAAGATATATTTGTTTATCTCATGCAACCTCTTGTGCTCCCCTCAATGCTGTATTCCACAAATCTTAGCTTTTCTTCCCAGCAAGAGAGGCTGCAGCTCTGGGAGGGTGGGACAGAGAGTTGTGTCAGTTTCTGATCTCCAGCTGCCCAGCTGTTGGTGACCAGGTCCCTGGGGATCTCTGCCATTTGTTTCCATGCACCTCCCTGATCTCTAGGATCCTCCTACCTCAGCATTTTTCCTCCACTGAGAGTGTTGACCTTTTATCCCTTTTAACCACTGGCCTCCAGTTTTCTAGAATTAGAAGGTATGGTCAGCTTTATAATTGGCAGTACTGTCTCATTAATAGGAGGATTAAGTATAGATCACTTCTGTTCACACCCGATGATCTGAATCCCAAAATCATGGGGACTCATTCACATTACATCATTATATATTCACATATCCTGAGGATTCAGAAATCCTTAGTTAGGATCTGAAGAAGGCCAGTCAAATCTTATATTGGGTGCTTGAATTTTATGACTTGTAGGGATCCTAACAAGAAATAGTGGATTTATACAAATTATTCATTACCCAAGTAGATGTCTTTACAACTAGAACTCCAAAGAAAACATTTAATAGCAACAGGCAAGGAATACTGCACTGTGGGAGCCAGGATATTCATGTTGTTTCATAGTCTGCTTTACTGAAAAAAAAAAGACCTCTGAATTAAAAGGAGAAACATTATAAACAGAAATGTTACAAATAGAGCTATTTTAAAAAAAAATCCTCTAGTATCTCTCATGAATACCACAGCATGGGTACATTTCTGACTCCTTTGAAATTCACTGGCTAGTTTGAAAAGCTGTAGCTTGTAAATAAAATTAATTCTTATTTCAAAGGAATAACAATCAAAACAGCAGAGCTAATTAAATGAATTTTGAAGGAACAGTATTTTGTGGAGTTGCATGGTTTTTTTTGTAGTCACAAATTGTAAATTTATTCAGAATTTGATATCAAAGGAAACAAGAAAACAAGTTGTGAGCTATGTAGAAATGTTGCTGCTGTTTCCTTTAAAGAAAACACATATAATTTATTTTTTCTGAAGCCAGCTTTAGTTATAGTTGTGTCTAGCTTGTATCTGATAACCTCATGTTGTGGAATTATTATATGGACTGGAAAGGGGCTCTGGAGGTTATCAGCTTTCACCCACCATTAAAAGCAGGGACACCTTGCATCAGGTTGTTCAAACTGTTGTCCACTCAAATTTTTAACAGTTCAAGTAACCTCTCTTTTCAGAAAAGTTTCTTTTCAGACTTTTCCAATGCTTGACAGTCATTTTTTTTTCAACATGTAACCAGAATGGTCCTTGATATAATTACTGACTGTTTCTTCTTTTCCTCTTATTGTAGTTGCTTGAGAAGGATCTGTCTTTTTTTTTTCTCTAGACCCTGCAAATCGTTGAAGACATTAAAACAATTCAATTTGCCTAAAGAAAATATCTCTTCCAATAAAAACTGAAATTAAAATATTTCTGCTAGATTTCTATGAGACTGTTTTCTTTTTGGATGCCTCTGGACAAGAAAAAACACATTTCTGTATGTGTTGGGTAATCCCAGTGACTGGAGGGAGACCTCATTGCAATCAACCATTTCCTCATTAGAGAAAGTGCAGGAGCAGACACTGATCTCTTCTCTGTGATGACAAGTGACAGGGCCTGAGGCAGTGGCCTGAAGCTGTGTTGGTAAGGTTAGGTTGGATATTAGGAAGAGGTTATTTGCCTAGAGGGTGCTTGGGCACTGGACCAGGCTTCCCAGAGAAGTGATTACAGCACCAAGCATGTCTTAGTTCAAGGAGCATTTGGACGACACTCAGACACATGATGTGATTCTTGGGGTTTCCTGGGTGAGGTCAGGCATTGGACTTGATTATCCTGATGGGTCCCTTCCAACTCAGCATATTCTATGATTCTGTGGTTGAGAAAGGAAGAAAATAAACACAAGTCCTGAAAAAAAGGTAAGCTGAGCCTGTAGACTGTGTTAAAGAGTACAAAATTGGAAATAAACATCCATATTTGAAAGAACCGGTCAAATGCAATATTTTCATTCTGAAAAGTAACAATTTCAGAATATTTTAAAAAATAGTCAGACTTGGAAAGGTTAGAATTGTAATAATATGAAAATCTTCCTTTTTTTTTTTTTCTCTTCTTGGTGTATATATTTTACAAGAAGANTCAACCATTTCCTCATTAGAGGAAGTGCAGGAGCAGACACTGATCTCTTCTCTGTGATGACAAGTGACAGGGCCTGAGGCAGTGGCCTGAAGCTGTGTTGGTAAGGTTAGGTTGGATATTAGGAAGAGGTTATTTGCCTAGAGGGTGCTTGGGCACTGGACCAGGCTTCCCAGAGAAGTGATTACAGCACCAAGCATGTCTTAGTTCAAGGAGCATTTGGACGACACTCAGACACATGATGTGATTCTTGGGGTTTCCTGGGTGAGGTCAGGCATTGGACTTGATTATCCTGATGGGTCCCTTCCAACTCAGCATATTCTATGATTCTGTGGTTGAGAAAGGAAGAAAATAAACACAAGTCCTGAAAAAAAGGTAAGCTGAGCCTGTAGACTGTGTTAAAGAGTACAAAATTGGAAATAAACATCCATATTTGAAAGAACCGGTCAAATGCAATATTTTCATTCTGAAAAGTAACAATTTCAGAATATTTTAAAAAATAGTCAGACTTGGAAAGGTTAGAATTGTAATAATATGAAAATCTTCCTTTTTTTTTTTTTCTCTTCTTGGTGTATATATTTTACAAGAAGATTAAGTAACAGTTAAGTGATTCATCATCTCCTATTCTTTTGATGCTGAGGTCTTTCACAAATGCAGATTCTTGATACCCTTTATAAGACAGAATCTGAGAAGACAGTATATGTTTTGAGTTTCTGACCATAGAAAGACGAGCATTAGATGCCTGTTACTCAGCAAAACAGCACTTTTTAGCTTTGAACCCAGTATGTGTTTTTTCTCTGTTCAGTCTTTTGCACAGTGCTTTCACTTCCAGGTATTCCAGTAATTGTACTTTCCAAGTGGCGCAGCCTAGCTTGATGTGATTGCCTGTTACGATCCCTGATTTTGATGGAAGCTTATTTCCACATCTCGCTGTTGCCCTGTGGTCAAATACAGTTTCAGTTGGAGGGAGCTGTGCAATCCTTCGCCCATCATTTGTTACTGTCCTCTTTCATTGAGTTCAGCCTCTTGATCTCCTGATTGCCAAAGGTGTATAATTTGATTTTGAAAAGCCTCCTCCTCAGTGAACGCCTAGGGGTATTTTCAGTTCTGTTTAGATTTGTGCATTACAGTTTTAAATTGCTACTTTGGGCTCTATTAAAACAAATTTCAGAAAGAAAATGTCAGTATGCACAAACAGGTAATTGAAAATAGCACAGCTTAGGAACAAACATGGTTTTCCTGCGGATTTCCTTAGCCTTTGTTTAAAAGCACAGCATTAGTATTATGCTAGTGGGGATTTTTTTTTTAAAATTTAGTACAAGTGTTAATCATAATAAAATGTCATTGCTTTGGGTAACATATTCATTTGTTAACGTATTCGTTAGTGCAAGAACAAATGATCTGTAGAGCTGTGGTGCATACAAGTATGAGATTCTAGTTTGTAGTCCATTAACTACCAGAGTCCAGTTCCCATTAATTTATGAATGTTATAATTTTACAGCATAAAATACTTTATTCATGACATGCACATTTAACTTTTAGTAGTCTAGTGTTGACTGTGAGTGGTAAAAGGCTCCATATTCAGCATTCTATAATCATGAAATATTTTTTATTCTAGAGTCACAGCAATAAATCTTTCAACTCTGGCCAGCTCTATGGACTATATAGATAGTACTTTGATGTCATCTGCCTTCTAAAACCATTTATACCACTGGAAATAATTATGCATACTTTCACTATCAGTTTCAGTTTTCTTTTTTTCCCACTTGTGTAAATTGTATACCAAGTTATTTATTTAGCTTCAGTGAGAACAGTAGAAGGTCATAGAGGGCATTTGGAGCACGGCCTGTGAAATTGTAGATGAAATTTTCTTTAGCAAATTCTTTAGTGGAGGATTGCTTCTTTCAGGGTCAAATATTATTTTAAAAAATATTTCAAAATATTCTTTTTTAAAATCCATTCAGACCAAATTGGTGTGTTCCATCACTAATTTTCTCCTGGAGTTAAGAAGGCTCTGTAGTTCTTAGGATAGTGGGTTTTAAAATTCTGCATGTGTTATTGACACAATATTTGCAGTGAATAAAGAACAGATTTCAATCAAATTTCAGAAGGCCATTTATTTCTTTTTCACTCAGTTCATAGGTATGTGGTAACAGCAGCTTTGGCAGCAAGTGCTCTACAGCACAATTCCTTGTGCTGTATTAGTGCTCTATGACATGAAAATTCTATGTAGAGGAAAGGAAACCTGCAAAATAAAAAAACCCCAACAAAACAGCCAAAACCATAATCAAGTTGTAAGTGTTGTAGCTGCTCTCAGGAATACTTAAAAAAGATTGAGGGACTTTTATTGACCTAAGCATTTTAGAAACCTAAGTCAAACTGAGTATGTCAGCCTGTGGCATTAAATGGATCAGCTCTGAATTCTCTTGATAATATTACCAAGGACTATCTGTTGGAAGAAGGAAAGAACATTTCCTGCTGTTTGTCATCTCCTTCTTATTGCCTTAGACATTTTTTATGTTTGTATAGTGTTAGAGTGGCTCTACATTTCTTGAACTCCTTGCTCTGAAAAGACAAACTGTTGGTATAAAAAATGGGGAGGTTGGTCTTTGGTATCCTGAGTTATTGAAATTCTGTTCGCTTCCAATCAGTCTTCATTCATTCACAGACATTTCCCAAAGAAGGCAAATACATCTTTTCAGTGAGTTTCTCCTTGACAAATGCTTTTGGAGTAAAATCCTTGCAGCACCGAGGTGCCCACACATCCACAGGGGTCTGTATGCTCTGTTATGCAATGGGCTGGGAGGGGATCTGCGCATGGAACCACAGCAACATTCAGGGTGTATTTGATATGGGGATTTGCCCCCCAGTGGTTCCTATGCCGAACCCAATGCCTAGTTTAGAACTTTGACTCCTTCAGAAGGGCTGGGATTATGTGGTTTATGGCGCTTGAGTGCTGAGTGCAGAGAACCTGTGGGTTAGTCTGCTGGCTTTTGCTGCAGAGTGAGTCAATAGCACTTGCTTGAGCAGGCAGAGCTCGGAGGCAGTTGAAGAAGTGATGGTGTGACAATCCTTTGGGCTGTGGCAATCACCCTGCCCAGGGGACTGACACCCCCCCAGGTGGTACACCAGAGCCTGTAGCATCAGCTCTCCTGGCAGTCCTGCCTTCTTCCACAGGGAAGGAAGGACAACTTGATGAGCATTTCCCATCCTCCTGACCAGTCACTGTGTTATGTCTGAGAGCTGCAGCATCAGGAGTAGCCAAGGTGCTCAGATCTGTGTATAAATGGTTCAAAAAAGCCTTCTCCACAAAACAAACCAACTTTCCTGCAAGGAGAAAAGATGTCTGTGTTCACATTATAGGTAGTATGGAATACTCAAACTTTGGGATTGTTCCAAAGTCCTTGTGTGCTGAAACAAAGTCGTTTAAGAAGCCAGAAATATATTTATGAGATATACGTACAGATTCTAACACAACTGGGGCAAAAAACTGTGGGGATGCAAGTGGCTTGGAGCATCTGGGCTTTACTATACTATGCATAGTAATATCGTATTTTAAGATGTGATTTCCTCAACTTTATTCTTCTCCTAAGCTATTACTCATCTTGACTGCATTTGTGTATTATGCATGAGGACAAACTTGAGCTTTGTGGAAGGAAGATTATCTTGGGAATTCCCATGTCCAAAAGTGCATGTTATTTAACAACGTGTTTAGACAACATCAGCTTCAATCTAAAAGGATTTTGTGTTGGTTCTTTTTGTGGTGTCTTTTACTTGGGACACACACAAGCACAGTGACACACAGGTATACCAGAACAACAACCTGCAGGGGAAAAAGGGAAAACCCCTTTATCTGAAGACTGAAATAAATGTAATGGAAGCCATTTTGAAGGTAGTATTGTCAAATACAAAAGTAGTTAAAGAGGACCAGAGGGAAAATATTTAAATTTAACTACATCAATTTCTATCAGCTAATAAAGAGCATTTTCTTTCCTTTCCTGAGTGGGAAAATAGAGGACAACTTCATTTAGCACTAGTTTCTATAGTGACAGTATCCTCAAAATCATCTTTATCCACTCAAAAATAGCTTGATATTACTATGCAGAAATTGAGCTTAATCAGAGTTTTCTGTCCTCTAGAAAACAGTTAATGATCTGAAAAACAGGAATTTAAATTGCATGGAACATTAAATTCTTCTAATTTAGTAACTGAACTCTTGCTTGCTCCAGCTGATGAGGAGAGCGATGGTAAATGCCATTCTTCCCAGCTTCATATCCCATCTGACATCCGTGATGTCTACTGTGCTTCTGTATTTGAGCCAACAGGTGTTACATCTACCCATTCCTTTATTTTTTCTAGGTCTTTGATTTTTCTTGTGTCTGTGGCAGCTCTTCTCAACTCAGACACTTGTGAGCTGGACATGGCTCTGGTTGTGGCACAGCTCCCTTCTGAGCTCAACAATCTGCCTTCACAGTTAGGTACAAACCCACAGCCCTCTGTCCTCTTCTACCCTCCTGACATCCTTTTCTTCAAATGGCATCTCCTGCTGGGCATCACCCCTTTCTTCCTCCTCTCTGCAGTAATTTTCTTTCTCAGTTGCTCCCACAGCCAAACCACCAGTTAAAGCATGTCCCTTTTCTTACTCTCTTGCCCTGAAATTCCTTTTGTGTCTGTCAGCCCCTGCTCTGTATACTCTGCTTTCCTCTTAGGGAATTTTTCAAACATCTACCACTCTTATGTCCAGATAAGGACCAAAGTGCTATTTTTTTTTTTTTTTAATCTGACTGGAGAGTTCATCAAACCCTAAATATTTCAGTTAACCTCTCTCTTCCATTATCTATGGCCTCATCTTTCAGACAGATTGGGCAGTAAATTACAAGGGACTTAGGTAGTTCATGGCTGATTCATTACACACTGAGGCATTAAATATTGAGTAATTTTACATAATTAACAGAATTCCTAAATTCATGCAAGCAGGTTCTTCAGCCAGTCACAGTAATTATCCTTCAGTTACTGATGAACAGTAGCACTAAAAAAAAGATCAGCATCTTCCCAAGATTGCACGTACCAGGTGAACCTGTCTGTCATGATGCAGCCATTCAAGAATGTGCATATTTAGGCAGTCAGCTGATTTTGCACTCTGAGCTGCAAGAAACTGCTAGAGAAAGTCAGCTACTTTTGCATCATGTTAATTAAACAGAATGATACATTACATTTTATGTGTATCTATTATGTGTAGCTATTTTAGTGTTCACTTGCGCATCAGGAATCATTACTCTTCACGGGTTCTGTTATTTGTTTTGCAAACATGCAAATAAAGAAATAATTATGACTAATAGAGCTCACCCATGAGAGATGAGGGGGAGAAATGATCATCAAGTTGTTGTGTTCCTGGAAAATCGGAGAGAAATGTTTGAGTTGGCCAGGCATCTAAGGTAAAATATACCTTTGCTCAAAGTTTCTGACATGCCACCAGCTGTTCAGGGCAAAGAGATCTTTGAGGTGCAGCCATTCTTACCAGGTCTGTAATCCAGACCTGTAATCCTCTGTGGCTGGAAGCTGCAAGTGCTTGTCCAGCCCTGCAGAGGAGCCAGGAGTGTTGCTTCCTCTCTGTGCCCTTCTGCTCTGTCTTCAGAGCTGCTCCTGGAGGCCATGGACCCTCTCAAGGAGCAGCTGCTGGCAGCTGGCATTCCTCTCTCCTCTCTGACAGTGCCACGGATGGTCTCACAGGACTGTATGGAGGAATATAATTCCTGAGTGAAAGCTTTGTTAAAAAAAATCAATCACTCTGATAAATGCCTTGCTTGTGCTGTTTTGAAAGTGTTGTTTTACTTCCAGTGAAGCTTCTGCAGGAGGCTTCCCTACAGAATGAGGCTTTCCTGTGTTCTGCCAAGTGCCAGTCTCCAGGGTTGCCCGCCCTTCTTGCTGTCAGTCAGTGCCAGCCTGGTGCTGTTCACAAGGACTGCATGTACTGCACTGCCATTTCACTGATGGCATTTGCTGAGGGACCCATTTTGACCTATGGAAAACAAGCTAGGAAATTCTGATATTGAAAAAAAATGCATAGAATCAATCCTCTTGATCATACAAATTATCATGATATGTAACCACTTGCATTCAAACATAAATATTTGATAAATGCTTATTGATTACCAAAGTAGTTTTTATTCTGAAGACAGGTAAGACTATTTCAGGTGGTCTACTCTGGTAGTTTCTATCAAGTTTTGTCAACTTAAGACTTTTAGATGTTGAACTTTAAGGTCTGTGCTGGTTCTTAGTATTGGCATGTCTTCAAATAAGAGATAAGTAAGTAAGGTGAAAGTATACCAGACTGTTTTCTTGCTTGAATATTGTCATCCATGTTATAATGTTATCCCTTTTTCTCTGTTAGAGTTCTGAAATATCAATGGCCCAAAGGCTCTTTTTATTCATTAAAATAATTTGTTTTACCTTTTTATTCTGCTAAGGCCAGTGAATTTAAAATTTTTATAATTTTGCCTAAATGAAAGCATATATTATGCAGTAGGGAAAAAGATGCATATGTGATTAGTCTATGATTATCTTGCTGTTAAAATAAATCTAAACAAATGTGATTTTTATTGTTCCAGTGCAGACTATCTGAACGGTAAATTATTCTAAATTGGTCATAAGCCACAACCCATTCAAGTCTGTTCAGAGAGTATAGGCAAAAGTAGCTTTTATTATTTTTAAATATAGTTAGTTTTTTCAGTCCTAATGGCTTTTCTGGTTATAGGCAATAAATGTAGCTTTATATTACTGCTTTGTGTAACTGATATGTCTTCATGATATTCTTTAAAACACCAATGATATGACTTTATTTGAATTTTTAATAACTGAGCACCTTGCAGAAGCCAATTGAAGTAAATGATGGTTAAAATTAGATAGACATATGAAGGGAACTCACTGTCAATTTGTCTTTGAACTCCAGCTGCTCACTGTGAGAGGCGCCATAGGATGAATAAACAGTGTGTGCTACTCTAATGAAGGAGAAAGAGCAGTGCACATGTATAGATACACAGAGGTTCATTGCTCTCATGACACCGTGTGAGTACTGAGTCGTCCTTGGAGCACCTTCTTTGAAGAAGGTGAAGCAAGGAAACTGCAGATTCATCCACTTCAGCCAGCTGGGCTGGATCTGGCACTGCTGCTGAGGGTTCCCATGAGCTGCTCTGTTCTGACCTAGCATAATCCCTGCGTCGTGTCTTGAGAAAGGAAATGTGTGGTGGCCTAGAGTGAATGAGATCTACACTCCTTTTTGCAGGCACACTACCATGCAGAAGCAACAACTGCCTCTTTCTTTAACAACATGAGCTAACTGGATTCCCTATTTTTTTTTGCCAGTATAGCAGAAAATAGTGCTCTGCCTTGTTAAAAAGTTGATTTAGTATGCACTGCAGTTAAAAAAACCTGTGACCTAGCATGAGGAGCATTCAATTTGGGGAGACAAGATGAAAGAGGATCAAAAAAAAAATGGAACCATGGTCAGATCTTTTCAGTAGTTTAGTTACTTAACATATAGTTTAATCTAGCAGAAATGTTAAAGAACTGCTCATTACTAATTGGATACTAATGCTTATGTTCTATAGCTTGTTATGATGCTTTTATAGCCAAAAAAACCAGCATTATGTTTTGTTATCTTCCTATGTAAATTGAATCATTCTTTTCAGGAGGAAATGAAAACATAGCACATAGCACTGCAGGGTAGAGTCTGATGCATACTTAGAAGCCAGCTAATTTAGTGCCTCAAAATGTCCCTCTGCTCTTAGAGTGGTTAGAATGAAGGAAAATTATTTCCCCAGTGTCAACCAGTTAACAAAATGTAATGATTCACATTTTTCTGAGAAGTACAAACTGGGTTTTTCAACACTAACATACCAAGCTTTTGAATTATTGTTCTCTCTGCCAGGCTGTGGCTGGATGGCAGGGAGGAGTTGACTGCTGTAATATGCTGGAGTCACCTGTACCACCTGTGTGCAGTTTGACAAAGTGATTGCAATAGGTTGGATTAATAAATGTGTGATATTTCTGTCTTATGGAAGATGTCAATCTCACCCAGTTTCTGCTTTTACTAAAACTTGCAAGTTTTCATTTCACAAACGAGTAAGTTAATATGTTGATCTGTTCCTTCCTAAGGCCAGAGCTAAAATTTTCTCACAGAAATGTTCTACTGGAAAATGTTGATTCAACTAAATCAAGGCCTTATGANTTCTGACAGAACTGGCCTTTTGCTTTCATGCTCTATGTCTGTAGACTGCCTAATGTAAAAAAACTTTAAAAAAAAAAAAAAAAATAAAAAAAAAAAAAAAAAAGCCAAAAATTAGTATAGGCAAAACATCACCAAGGTTTTCAATGTACCTGACAGATTTTTAATGTATGAAAATAAGATTTTTATGGACAAAATATATCTTGAAAGTTGAAAAAATACTTTGGAATATTTTGCTTTGTGAACAATTTTGCTATTTTGATTTTTTCTTTTTTTCTCTGACAAATACAGTATTTTATACCTTAGAGCTTTGAAATTAATGGATAATATACATTTTGGTCAGGTCTGGCTAGTTGTATGATGATATTTGACAGCAGAGGCTCTGATATACACACGTGTGAAATATAGTTCTGAATTAGACCTCTGTGGCTATTCCTGATCTAATTTCCTAATTCAATGTGCTTCCTTCACAGAGATAAACAGTTCTAAGATGTAAGTCTCAATGAAACTGTTATATGGAGACAAATCCTGTTCTGATAAAAAGTTCCATTATGTGATGGCTTGTATTTAAAAATATAATTTTTCTCTCATAACTCAGAATCAGATAAATCCTTAAGCTAATCAGACATCTAAAATGAGAAAGAAATATATCAAAGGAATTTTAGAGGGACCAGGATTCTGCTCTGAGGAGATGTCAGTGTTCAAAGTGTGGCTCAAAGTGTGAGTAACTCAGGCCTGTATTGCTGCCTATTGCTGCAGCTTTTTAAAACTGATACTATAAAATAAAATTATTTCAATATGTGGTATTACACTCTAGTGAAATATTTAATGGAAGGTTTTGGGTTTTTTTCCTTAGTAACCACTGTGTGCCTGGAAAATGGTACATCAGACTTTTCTTCACGTCTGTGTTACAAAATGGAGTAAAGACTCCAAAGAAACACAATGAAATACCTACTTCCCATAGAAAGTTAAATTACTCCATGTGTTATTTCAGTGTTAAATAAACCAAAAGCTATCAGGTGCCCAAATTTTGGCAAATGAAATCATATTTATGCAGCCAGCTGCATATTCTAGTCTTCAAAAGTATGTTTAAATTTTCTCTGAGTTATCAGCAATTGCTTTTCATAGGGTGTGTTGATGCCTCAAAACTCTGAAAAGCAAGATTCTTACATGGCATTAAACTATTGATGTAGGAGATACACACAGGCAGCAAAGCCTGGAAACACTAATCATAGATTTATAATTAAATATTTTCCAGGAAGCTCGTGTGGAAAATGATGCTTGCATCAAACAGCAGTGTCTTATTTTAGAAATATATTGAGAGAATATAAACAGGGACTTGGTTAAGCACTTGTGTAACTAAATGGCAGCATTCAAATCGCAACTGCAGTAATCATAACTCTATTATTATTTTAGTGTCATAGTATGTAGTTCAACATCTCTTCCTGCAGCTTTCATGCTATTTCCAGCCAAAACAAAATATTAATTAGCTCTAGAGTATGAGTAGTTTCAGTAATTTTTCTGTTCCTACCATATCAGCAAAATCTGCCCATCTTCATGAATAGAGCTATATATAAATATTCTGTGAGAATTTGGACACTCTGGGCAGGAGATGCAGACTAAGAGTTTTTACTCAAGTAGTGCTTCCTTGTTAAGTAGAATCTGGAGGGGGGTTTTTTGTGTATTGGGATGAGGATTTTTTGCTTTCTAGGTTTTTTTAAATGAAAAATAGTTTTCTGGTAGAATTTTGGAGAAAAGGCAAGTTTGTGTTAATCGATAGCCACCTAAGATTGTAATTGGTTAGCTGGTACACAGTTTAACTAATGCTGCTCTGATATTATTAATCTGTGTCATAGTTGAACAAGATTAATTGATAGCTTCCTGGTACAATGAAAACAAGAACAAGAAGACGTTTTTTCTTGAACATATGAGAAGAGCTTGTGATGCTATAAGCAAAGATATTTTTTTCTGTGGAAAAAAATGTCATATATTGGGGTTTTGGCCACAAAAACATTTTTACAGTACCGTTTTGGGGGGTAGTTTTGTTCATCTATTATACACAAAAAAGTAACTATAAAATGCTGTCATATTGTAATTATCTGTGTCCTCAACTTTCATCTGCCATGCACAGTTGGCAACAGATGCTCAGGCACTCTGCAGTGAGATGCTCTTCAGCCACAGGCTGTACAAGTATAGCAGTGCTGTTGAAAAAGTAATCATGTGCAGAGCAGTATTTCAAAGCTCCTAATTGAAAAGGAGAAGTAATTTCCACTGGGTAACTCACATCCATTGTGCCAAATATGGTTTGAAGTGAGTTATAATGTTTTCCCAAATCTTTCTAGAGAGGTCCATTTTAAAATCTGTGCCCTTCTTTTAAACTGCAGAGGTCCCATAACTGATAATTTCAAAAGGCTTTCTGGAGACTGTCTTTTACAGGATAAGCAGATCCTTTGTATAATTGATTAATCAGTCTGATAAAGTTTTTGTCCCAGCTGGCACTTCTGCAATAGAGCAGTTCTAATTTTTGGCACTGAAGTGAATTCTTGGAGTAAATCTAGCAAGGGACACCAGGGAGTTTTATGAAATATTAACTGTTTCAGAGCTAACACTTCTTTTGCAAATGCAGGTGTAGGCACTGCCTAGAGAACATGGCAGTGTCTTTCCATAAAGACAAAAAGTAATGTTTGATTCTGAGATATGTATTCTGTACTTTGAAAGGATTTTAAATGCCTACCATAGTGATTTTTTTTCCTAAATGTACTGATTGATATTAAGATCCTAATGTCAGAAAGCATTATGCAATTCCTTGAAATTGTTGTACATGTTACATCAAAAATACATATGGTACGTGTAGGAAACCAAAACACTTAGGCTGCCTCTCTCATTTCTTCCTAATCTGCCATCTCAGTAGAATAGTTGTACTGAGCATATGCAGGATGATGTTACACCTGAGATGTTTTTGGTTTTTTAATGGTTTTTTTTGCAAAGCTTTGCTAACAACAAAACAAAACAACACCCCC
>VWZN01000700.1:290726-325485 GCA_013396955.1 Regulus satrapa | reverse complement strand
AACAACAACAAAAAAGTTTCAAATATGTATTTCTTATTATACTTATTCTATCTGATTTTCAGGATGTGGTCACTCTCTTTAATCAGATGAAATGTAATCCTTTGCTTTCCACAGACATAGAGAAATACAACACCTCATATACTCTTTAACCTTTAGGAATCTAAGACAATAAGAAATGAAAAAGCAGCTCTGTAGTGATAGATACACTGTTGCTACAAATTAATAAATCCACAAACTTTAGCTGATAATGACTCATGGCATCATGACTGGCTGGCCCATGAGGGAAGAGCTTATCGAGCTGGTCAAGGATTACTTCCCCCTTTTATTTTTCCATTCTGACTACTCCCCATGATTTTCCTGTCATTCCCATGCCTAGAAGTAGTTTCCAGGACCAGCTGCTACATCATCTTTCCAGGGACAGAGGTGAGGCTGTAGTCCCCTTCTTCCTTCTCTTGCTCATCTTGGTGATAGGAATGGGATTTGCTTTTCTCCAGTCTTTGGACATTTCTCCCAGTCACCCTGTTTGATCAAGGATTACAAAGAGGGGCTCTGCTATCACAGCTGGCAGCTCCCTTGACACTGGAGGGTCCTGCTCTTCTTCCATCATCTTCCTCAGGGCCTGGAAATCATCGTCTGCATCATTTCATTACCAATTCAGGCTCTGAGTTTTTGCAAACTTTGGAGGCGTTTAAGGGCACTGTATTTCTGCATATTTCAGTGAGGTTTGAGGTGTGCACATGTTCTTCACAGACAGAGCACTGAAACAACACTTTAGCTTTTGCTTGAGCCAGAGCTTGATTTTAGCACAGAGGTGCCACCATCAAACACACAAATTCAGATAATGTGATAGTGTAAAATATCATGCTAACTGTTTTATCTTCAACTGCTAAAAGGAAAAGGAAGATCTCTAGTGAGAGACAAGACTGGACTTCAGCCTTGAGATAAATTTTGCAATTTTACTAACTCCTGTTTAAGTTATGGTGATCTGCACAATGTTTGAAATCAGGTAGAATTTAAAACTGCAAAAGCAAAAAGAAAGAATAGCACCACTTTCAGAATTTACTTGTGCATTTTTTCATAGAAGTTCTTGTCTGTCTAAATCCAAAACTGGTACAATTTTTCTCAGACATTTCATATCCTACCTTTGTTCTTCTTTTTATAACATTTGTCAAAAACATGTCAGTATTAGTCAGTATTTTGCTCAGTTTGATTTATCATATTTATTGCTTTCTTGCTATAAAAGTCAGTACTTTCAACTACACATGTATTTTGAAACACTTGCATGCCCAGTCACAGTGATTTTGTCGTTCCATATTTCACTCCAAAGGGCAAAGACTGAATATCCTCTGACATACCTATGGTGATGCAATGATCTCATTGAAATTGTCTAACTCAATAGAAATTTCTGGTCAAGTTCTTTTTCTCATTTTATCATTCCCCTCCTTGGGAAGGTTGCAATGAAATTTTGCTGAGTTCTGCTAAGGTGTCATCTGAAAGAACTATCCTCCACCCACTGTTCATGGAAATAAAAGTATGTGGAGGTAGGAAGAGACAGGATATTTCCTTTTTCCTCTGTTGTTAGGGCCTCAGCAATACAGAGCAATAATAACAACGAAAGTCCCGTTTACTGTCAGCAGAGAAAATAGTCTATTTTGACAGATTCTTTGAGAAATTTAGCTGCAAAATCAAGAAATTATTTACCAAGAATATACAGATTGTGATATGTGCATGTTGTTTGATTGTTTACTTTTGGTCACAGTTTAGGCAAATTTCAACATAGATAAAGGTATGATTTCTAAGGCAAAGCTGCCCTTCTTGTGACGTTTGTATTCTTGATGCAAGAATTTCTTTCAGGACCTTGCAAAATTTTTTTTTTTTGTTGTGTTAAATAAGATGATGTTGGCATTATAACTTCATATTTAGAAATGGCTGTACTTTTTTCACTGAAATGAAAGCAATAATTACAAAGTTAATCTGAGTCATTTACTTGATATTACTTGATATTGATATTGCTTTTGGTATGTGTAGTGGAAATAGACTTCTATAGTGAGACAAGTCAGGTCCCATAATGTCTGTTGAAATCAGGAACTTCACCTACAATATACCAGAGTGATTTTGATATAGAAACTCTTAGTCACATCATGGGACTGCATTTTGTAATAAATTTATCTAAAGAGAACCTTAATTAACTCACAGATTTGAGGTTTTTAGCATTATCCTTCTGGGTGTATAATTTAGAGCAGTCTTATACTGAGTTGTCCATGAAGTTCCTAATGTTCCTTACAACCCTTATTTATTCAACAGTGTGTGGAGTACATGTCACTCATCTGCATATATGAAAATATTTCTGGCAGGAGGCAGGAGCTGTGCCAGAATAGATTAAATATTTGGATCTCTGATAACAACGGAGATTGCTAATATTTGAGATTGGAGATTACTAATATACTTCTTACAGTAATAATTGGATATAATAAAAATAATAATAATAATAGGAGATTATTATTATATTTCTTATAGATGGATCTGTGAAACTAATCTTTCTGGTGACACAATATATCTTAAACAGAAGGTGTGCAACGTGCTGCCATCCAGCAGCAAAATCAACTGAGATTGCTCTATAGCACATTTTTAGGCATTTGACTTTTCTGAATCACCTCAGCATTTTTGGTCAGATATTTGCTGAGTTTTTCTCCTGAACTTACTATCATATTATTCGGGGAAATAAATGCTTTGAGGAATGTTTACCTGCCTTTGCTGATCCTCATCTAGATAAAGATTTTCATACTTGGAAAAAAGCATCAGTTGTACATTTAGTCTTCATTCTTTAAAACATACATAATCACATTCTGTTTTCTTTAAATTTTAGATGCATTGATCAGTGGCAACTCTCCAAAGTTTTCCCCTGGATGCCTTTTTTTTTTTTAATTTGTACAATTTGAAGGTTTTTTTCCCTCTCTTGCAGAGTAATTAGTATCAGCTTCTTATCAAAGAACAAAATGTCAGGTAGAACAGTTTGTATGGTTGCTACATCTGTGTATTGTAATAAGAACAAGATGAAAAAGAAACCCAAATGAAAATGCTTTGGTTTAATATTTGATCACTTATTTCTCCCAGGCTGGTAATGCCACTTAATTATGAAGGTCACTGAACCCAAATGAGCAAAGTTGCAGCAGGTGGGCAGTTTTCAGCTCTGATGAGTGTTCATCTTTATGAGTTTGAAAAAAGATATAAACTGTGTCAGGCGTGCTCCTCAAGCTTTGTTCATTGTAATGGCAGCTGACACATGTATATTTATCAACTGGGACTGACGTTCACTTTTTAAGAAAATGCGCAATTAAAAATTCAGTTATTCAATAGCTGCTTTCAAGAATTCTCACATTCCTTATTTAATTTTTCACTCAGTTATTTCCTCCAGAAAAATTTCAACCTTTTTTTTTTTTTCACGTCTTTCAGTCCATATTTTGAGAATGAGAAAAATCTGCTTTCAACATTTTGTACTTTGAGTCTTTTGTTTTCATTTTTACCTTTATGCTAGGAAATGAAAAAGTAAGGATTTACACAGGGCTTCATTACCAAAAAAGCCTGCCCACTTCTTTCATGTTGTTCAGAATGGCCTAGTTTTTTGGTATCAAAACTACAATAATAACTTTTCCCTTTCATAGGCAAATGAAACGTATATTATGAATTTCTACATTAAACACTTCACAGCTGGGCATTAAGAAATCTATTTTGAAGAACAATCATAAAATAGAAAATGGCCATGGAAAAGACACCTCTTTCTTCCTGTATTTGGCATAAGTTGTTGTCAATTTAGATCTTAGTTTTTCACTCCTGCTACAAGTTTAGAGATGCTCAAGTGAAGAAGTGTGAATCTGCATTGATATCAGGTAAAAATATAAACTACTGTTAACCCTTGGACTTTCACATGTCTTCTCGCTGTACTTCTAGTTGTCTGCTACAATTCAGCAGTAGGATAGACTATGAAAGTCTTGTCCTACTCTTCCAGTGAAAGGAGCTCTACTAATGTGGGACAGTTTAATGTGCTTAAGAAAGGTTCAGAAAACTTGTGCTGGAAAATTTACCAGGTTTGAATCTTTGCAGTGGGAATTGTTAAGGCTGGGTAAATTTTAGCAGGATTCAGAAATAAAAACTGCAAAATTCTAAGCAAAGCATTTCTTCCCATTTGGCTTAAATTGAAATTTGGAAAAAAAAAGTAATAATAAAACCTTTCCCAATTAAAGAACAGTATACAGAAAGAGGAAAAAAATGCACACTGAATAAACCAAGAGACACTGAGTCAGAGAAATGGTACTAGGTCAATATTATAGTTTCTGTCATTAAATAATAATGGAACCAGTAAAAGTACTGCTCTAGAGTCAATTACCGGCGGCATACACTTCTGATCAAAGGATCAACCTGCTTCCATGGACCGCGGAAAATGGCATACAAACATTCTGTTGACCCCGTGACATTCCCCTATAGCATATCCCTGCCTAAATCCTTCCAGACGAAACGAACGGCGCCTCCACAGCCTCTTGTGCCTGTGAAGCGGGTGCTGTCTCTGTGTCCCCCGGGCTCAGTTCCCAGCTGTGGGTGGATGCCCGAAGCTGACGGCTGAAGGAGGGCTGCGGGTCCAGCCAGGCTGGGGGAGGGATGCCAGGCGGTCACCGCAGTGACAGGGAGGGGACAGCAAGGCGGGAGGGGTGGCGGTGTAACCATGGCAACTGCTGAAGTGCCTTCCTCCCCTGGGCTGCAGATGCGGCTGCCCTTGTGTAAAATTACCTGCCTGGTGCTGGTGGGTTTAGACACAGCGTGTAAAGAGCGCTTGTGTTATCACCTGTTTATATTATTTATATAATTTTAATCATTTTTATAAGTTTTTATCATTTATATTTATCATGCTTATCATTATTTATTTATATAATTTCTAATTAGGAAGTGAAGCTGCACTGGAGATTAAGCATTTTTCTCACAGAAGCTACACCCATATTCATTTATTCCCATTGACAACAGTCCACAAGTTGTGACAGAATTCCTTTTTCTTTCTAATACAGTATAAATATGTGCCGGTGTCTGGAATTAATTATGAAGTACTAGAAGACCTGTTGATTTAAGGAATGAGTTTGTTTTTCACATCTCTACAGGACTATATTGTATTTTCCCCAATGAGCTTTGCAAGACAGATCTTAAAATTTCTTGTTTGGGTTATTTAATCTTTTATTTTTTTCCTAATCATATCTGATAAAAATTTCTGATGACTTCCTTTTGAATTTTCCCAACTGGTGAGGGATGGAGTTTTTAAGAGGAATGTGATCATGTAAAACTGTTAGGAACAGCCTGAACTCCTGAAATTTCGATCATTGCATGGCCCGGTGAATGGCAATCAGCTATCTGTTAGTTTCATCTGCTGTCCCTTGTTCCCTGACTAGGGACAGTGAACAATTACCATGTCAGAAGGTGTTTTAATAAGTCTCAAATCAAAAAAGAATGTAATCAAGCCAAGGAGGAACTGGAATTTGAGGAACTTTGGCTTGAAAATAAGGGTTTATGGCAAGGCAGAATTAATTCTGAGTGTCAAACCACAAGAAGATTTGGGAGGAAGTATGTCTTGGATCAGTGGAGCTCAGGGCCTTGAAACTGGCCATAAAAAACAGATAAAAACAAACAAACAAAAACTAAAACAAACAAACAAACAAAAAAATAAATTAAAAAACAAGCAAGGGATGATGAAACTGAGGCAAGTATTGACACCCAGATACTTATCCTGTGAGAATGTCTCTGCTTCTGTTGTGAAGTCTAGGTGAAGCATAAACACATTTGCGTGCAGTGTTTCCCTCTGAAGAAGAAAACTGTGATCTGGAGTGCTTGGAAATGTGGGAAGGCTAAACTCAGCCTACTAGGGCAGCCAGCACAGCCTGATGGGCTCTATATTTTAAACATGAAGCCTCAGCCTCCCCTCAAAGCGTGCTCCCAGTAGTGCAGAAGCAGAGAGGGGTCTGGTTTCACCTGAGCCAGCAGTGCAGAGGGTGCCAGGCTGCCCTGGCTCCTTTGGATGCCAAGAGCAAGAAAGTTTTGTACACAGGTGAAAAGGTTTTGTACACAGACTCATTACAGACCGTCCTCTTGGGCCTGTGTGGCAAAACAGTCATCTTATTTTTAGAGCAGTTAAGCATTTGCATTTCCCTCATATGCAAATTAGGGCTTTTACAGATGAGCTTTTTTCTACTACTTTGTGCACAGTTGGTTTTTTTTGTGCATCATTTTGTTTAATTAGAGTAACACCTATTCACATCCTGTGGATATAGGATATAACTCCCTTGCTCACTGTGGCTGTATGCTTTATTTATTTCCCTGATTTCTGTCATCCAGCATTTTAAACTCTCCTTTTGTATCCTATTTATGTTGTCATAAATTTAGACTTTTTGACCTGGGTATGTCTATTCTGCTAAATCAAAGATATCTAGGGACCTATACTTGTCCCCAAGACTGAGTGGCACCGAGTGGTGTATGTCTACATTTCTTAGTTTTAGCTGCCTCTGTGTCAGATTTGGGAACAACAGGGTGAGGAATTCAGCTGTTAGTAAAGTAAGGTGAATGACCGGGTGAGTGGTGTTTGAGCTATGTGTGCAGTCTCTCTTTATTCAGATGTGGGGATGAAATCAATGAGTTAGTGTTTGTTTTGAGCAAATGCAGATTTGTATTTATTTATTTATTTAGACCCTCAAAAATGTTGAGTGACGCGTGGCAGGATGCTTTGAAATGGTTAAAAAATCCTGGGTGATCTGTAGATTTCCTGAATGTTGGAGAAGACATAAGCATCCTGAATATCTTAGATTCTGAGAAAAAAAGGTTGTAATTTTTTGTTTCCCAACCACAGTGTTGTAAAAAGGCAACTTTCTTGGGCTCTGTAGTAGAGTGGCATGTGGGTTCCTAAGATGTAGCATGACCTCAGGAGGTACCCTAGAAGTGACTCTGGAAGGGAACAGGTAGAACAGGACTTTTACCTATCTGATCTTCCCACCTGCCTTCTTAAAAACTGTTCCTTACCATCTTTTCTCTCACTCAGAATTCTGAGATCATCACTGTACCTGACCCTATACTCTGAATGTCTGTTTCTTCAGGACTGCCCTGTCTCCCTTTCCTTTACAAATGTTCTTGTGCTAAGAGTGACAGTACGTGTAAAAACATCATAGTAACCTCTCCTTTCCTATGTTGCTGATGGCATAAAAGATGTTTCAAAATATTCTTGCACTTCTTTGGTTAAAAGACACTCTTTCCATCATTAAAAAAAACCTTTTTAATACAAATACTATGAGCATAAAATCTTTTTGTGTGCAGTCTTTGAGAATGCATTTATTTTTTGTGAAAAAATACTGTTTAGCTTCTATTTTGAATAATGTAATGCCTCAAGAACTATGCTTATAAGGTCAATACATCTGTTGTTATATAGAAACACTGTTGAGTATCTTTATGATTTTCTAAATTTTTCAGATATCAAGTATTCTTAGGAGATCTTGATGATGTACTTTATTATATTAAATACAACTATTAACACATAGTCATAGACTTTTAATTTTCTCTTTCTTTGTTTCTTCTGATCAGGGATTATTAATTTTTATTTCTTTACTATTTCCACAGGAGTTAAGCTTGTCCTTGTGCATTTATGTTACTAAATTCTTAAGTTAACAACCTTGGTTTCTTCAATTATGCATTTGGAGTCTCTTTCTCTCTCTCCATCCTTACTGCTGTCTTAGTAAAACCTTAAATTACAGGTCAGCGTGAGCACTGTACTTTCTCTCTCAGTCCCAAAAATATTGTTCCTTCCAGCATCAATCTTCTTAGGAAGTACGACTCTGATTAGCATTTTGAGCAGCAGGGCTCACCAGATAACAGTGATGAAAAGTCTGCAAGCTGCCATGTACATCTCCTGCACTTCTTTGCATGCTTTTGACACCTTTTTTCTAAAGCAGCCCAATTTAAAGCATATACAGGTGTGTCTCATGGAAGGCAAAGCTTCTCATCAGGCACAGTCTGCAACAGGACATGAACCCAGACACACCAAGAGAAGAGGCTGTGGAAATGCAATTGTGGCACGATCATAGCAATCAGGAGGTCTTTTGAAGAATGCTTTAAGAGCAACAGAAGCCAACAGAAAATCCAAAAATAAGTGGAAAGCAGCGATAATCAAAAAGTCTTCCACCAAAAGGGGAGAGAGAAGAGCTACAGCTGATTTTCTGAAATGCACTCTTTCTCATTTCATGCTGTTTCTGACTATGAAATGATTGATTGAAGTAGAAGAGATAATCCATCAATGTAGAGTGAAGTGATGAAGAGATGTAAGGGGATAGGCCAAACCAAAAATCTCCAGCTCTCCCTGTAACTGAAAGAATTTATCTGGAATACAGCAGGGTCTGGAGCTAGCTTTCAAAGAGACAAAATAGGCAGAGTGAGACAGACAATTGTTTTCTCAGAGAAAGGAAATGCTATGTGATAATTGTCTGTTTTGTTTCTAGTGTGAAGTTAGCTGTCTTTCCCTCTTTAAAATAGCAGAAAATCAGTGAAATAACCTTCTGAAGTAGGCAGGAGGCAATAGTACAGTGAAGAAGGTGAGCTTCCATCCTCCTTGCTCCAGGATTACTACTGAGGTAGTGATGAGAAGTGCTTTTTTTTTTTTTTTACTCCAGGCATTCAGGTATGGAGATGATTGGTTGATTGGTGTTGTTTGCTGAAATATTTTGACACTGCTAACTTGAATAGCTCTCATATCTGTGGTGACAATCTCAATTTTGACTTTCCTTCTTTCATTGTATTTTCTCCATGGCACCATGATGATATGAAAGTACCAAAGCAAATTCTCACAAAAGAGCAAGTTATTGAAAGTCTGTATACGTAAACCAAAAAGTTTTCAGACTTATATATTTTACTACCACTGTAAACAAAAATCTTTAATCTATTCCTTTGACTATCTTTTGAAGGTACAGCCTTTATGCTGGTGGGAAAGATAAATCCAGATTAAGAAGAGAAACAAAAATCCCAAAGTGGGAATGTGTCGCTCACCCTTCCACTCTCAATAGAGGCTATTAGGAATTAGGATCTGGAAAAGAAGCAGGAGCACAGAGAGTGGAAGCAAAGCAAACTGGTGGAGAATGGGAAGGTGATCCCTGTTACGCTGTCTCTTAGGCAACAAACACAGTGTTGTATGTACTATGGAGTAAATACACCCCCGTTTAGCTGCTGGGCAGCCTCTGGAAACATGAAGCTCCAGCCTGGCAGAGATACTTCAGGAGAAGTTAAAGGCAGCTCTAATGGTGCTACTCCATTCATCCCAAGCTCTGATGAAAGCAAAGCAAACTTTCAGGACTTGTGTGAGAATTATTGTCTTCACAGAAGGCTTGTGTTAGTCTTGATACCACAAGACTGCATATGAAATACACTATTTTACCGTGTTTTCTCCAGCAGATTTAAGTTATTTCTTTCTGCACGATTTCCGTAAAATGAGAGTGTAGGTTTCCATTGGTAGACCATTCCATTATTTTCAGTTCCTTTCCACAGGATATCTGAGAGGTTTTTACCAATTTTTGAAATTAGAATACAAGTCTTGTAACAGGGTGCAAACACAAGCAGAAGCTTTCAAGCAGTAGTATTAAGGTTTACATTGAATCTTAGCATTTTAAACCTTCTAGAGGTCTGCTGAGATCACGTATTTGCTGACTTTTCATAATCTATACAGCATACAATCTGATGAACAATCAGCACACATTGTGCAGAAGTTACTATGCAACTATTTATTTCCATTAAAAATAGGTATGGTCAAGATACTTATTTAAATTATCAAAAGTCTGTTCATAAGATGGACAGAGGACTATTCTCTTCTCATTCTAGCCCAGGGTGTAACATGCAGTAAATCAGGGAAGCTGAAGGTGGTCTGTGCTCAAGAGAATTACTCTCAGTGTTTTGATATCAGATGTGAATGTACTGGTTCAGGAAGAGTGAACCACTCATCCCATATTTCAGGGAGAATTTCCTCTTTCTCTCATTTGTCACACAACTAAATAGGCAGCTGAATCAATCAGGTTGCCCTTTGCAGGATAATTTTGACAGTTGTGTTGTTGATTGAATTTTCCTTTTAGTAGTGAGCTGGGCTGGAAAAAAATATGCTTTTATTGAAACTGACCTTCAAACTCTGAAGAGATTACTCACTTTTAATGTTCTGAAGTGCATCAAATTGCAGACTAAATAAACAGACATAATGAATATAGCTTTAATATTTGGGACATTTTCTACTAAAACACAATATCTCAAACCCTTCTCTTTGTACTTCTAACCCAAGCATGACAGGGGCATAAAGAAAGAATGTTCCTGGGCATGCTCACCTGTGGTCTATGGCTGAGTGAAGTAAGGGAGAGACTCCCAGTCTTTAGAGATTTGCTCCCATTTCTCTCCTGTTTCCCTGAACACCCCTTCCCATATTCCCTTTTAAACCATAATGCTTAACATTTCTAGGGCAGTTTGCACGTAACGGGTTTGACCATTATTAATTTCTTAAGGAAACTTCTTACCAAATGGTTTGGACTGAAATACAAAAGAAAAAAGTTGAATACTTTAATACTTCCAGAACAGTTTTAGACTTTCAAATGGGATTTCCCATTTCAATGAAGTTGAGCCTTTTCATAACTAAAGGATATTTTATCCCTTACAAAGTGTATTAGACTAGTTCCAAGCTTCTGCAGACAGTGTTTGTGGTGCATTGTGGTGTGCTGGCATGTTATACAAGGGTGTGGGAGGACAAAGAATTACTGTAATCTAACCTGGACCCTAATTATTTAGCTATTTTCAGTTGATTGAGTACCAGCTCACACAAATGCCAGTAACAGCATTAATCATTTACAGTCTCACTCTATCACCAATCAAGATATAGGTTCTAAAATAAAAAATTTAAAAACCAAAACAAAACAAAACAAAAACAACCCAAAAATTTTCTAGTAGGCAATAGTAAACACCTAAAAAATTTCATGCAAGAAACTACTGCATTTTTTTCTAAGGACAGGACTCTTGATGTTGTTGCCATTGTCATGAAGAATTTCGAAAATGCAGAAAATGAGAAGACTGCAAGAGAAGCAGCAAAGGAATACAACACTAGTATCCCTAGTCATTCACATCCATTACCTCACTCTGACAGCCTATTAATTAATATTTTTCAGAATTAAAATTAAACATTATGATATGAGAAAAATGTGTATACACGACAACACGTTAGCTACTCTTGACTGAGAAAACAGTTGAAGTCTTTGTTGAAAAGCATGCATTTTTCTCTGTGACTACAGATAACTTTAACAATGGCATTTTCAAGGTATTCCAAATCATTAATAATTCCTACGCAGTTCAAGGGCAAATAGTTCAGTGCTGACTCCTAATTATTTTCAAAGCACTAATATAATGTGGTTACATTAGGAATATTTGAAAACGTGAAAAAAAAAAAGCGCAAATTATGTAGTTGGAAACTTTGACTATGTGCAGCTATTTGCAAGTATTGCTAAATCTGGGTTATATCTCCTGTCCAGTAATCAGTGAAAATTAAGTTCACAAATCAGTGAAAATTAAGAAGGCAAAATTGTATTTAGTTTCTTTTTCTCTACATAACCATATAACAGAAAAATAGCATTTAATTTTCCTCATTCGGTCATTTTTCTCTGCCAATGCTTCTGATTTAATGGAAAATTAATAAAATTTGAATGGGAAGAAATGTTCTACATGAAGCATTTACTTGGGTACTGTGCAGGTAAAAGGACCATAATATATTTTCTTGCTTGTAGGAGTTACTTTTGGAAGTTATGTGAGCATTGTCAGGTGTCAATTTACAATCCCATTTTCAAAGTTAACCTCATAAGAGGTGATTCAGAGGTTTTCAGTGACACATGACTTATAATTTTCAGATGATACTGAGTGTTTCTTGTAAGTAGAAGTCTTGCAAGTAGAACAGTCTCTCTATTTACATGATGAAATGCATAAGATAATGCATTCATTTAGGGTTAATTTCCAAAAAAATTACTGATGAGATTCTTTGGTTGTAAGTAGCCATGCAACATTGGGAGTAATAGAGAAAAAAGCATTTCACACAAAGATACTCTGTAGCAGCCTGAAATGAAGCATTGTACTTTCATAAAATCAAACAAAATACAAATAAACTGATTTTGCTTTGCTGGGAAATATTACTCTTTCCAGAAAGAGTAAAAGATATTGATAATCTAGTATTTTCTAAAAGTTTTAATGTGGTGTGGTTGTAGATTCAGCTGAGTATTTGTATATGTCAGGAGTCTTCGCTAGGAAACATGCTCATATTTTTAAAAATTTCCTAATTTTATTTACTTTTTAATAAAAACTGTCCTTATGTAATCAGATTTGAACAAACTGTGGAATCCTCAAAGGGTTTTTACTTCAGTGAAATTTTTAAGATTGGGGAATTTAACATGTAGCATGGTTTATTACTTTACTCATAAAACCAAACAAAATTACATCTATTAAAACTGATAATAAATTATACTTCTATCAATACTTTATATGTATAATGATTTTTTCATCATTAAATTTTAATATTATCTAAGAAGCATGTCTATGTACTAAAGGAAATTAGATTTTCCTAGAATTTCCCTTGATGTTGATGGAGACCTATTTTTCCTGTTAGGATTGTCCCTTCTTCTCAAGGAGAATGCGTTTTTCAAACTTAGGCTGCTCTGGAGTGCAGCTTCAGTTAATGCATCCAGGCAGTGTGTGAAGAATATGTGGTAAAAGTAGGAAAATCTTGGGTCTAGTAGGTAGTATGGCAAACCAGGTGCAATTAAGACAAGAAAGCTTAGAGACAGAACACTTTACTGTACATGACCTCAGTATTTCATGTAGAACATGATTTACTTTTTTTTTGCTGGGAAGAAATCTGATTTAAAATTATTCTGTTTTTCACTTCTTCCTGTGTTCATGGTAGTAGTCAATAGTTGCTGCCAAAAAAACCTCCAAACAAAAACAAACAAACAAACCCCCCAAAACAAAACAAAGAAACTCAACAAAACAAAACAAACCAACAAAAATCAAAACCAAACAAGCAAACAAACAAAACAAAACAAAACAAAAAAACAAAAGGGAAAAGGAAGAACTGGAAGGGTATTAGCAGAATTACTGGTGCAGTGGTAGAACAGAAAAATCACTGTTAGAATTCTAGGACCTTGTTTCATGTGTTTCATGTGAGGCATCACATCACTGAAACCTAATGTCCTGCCTGAATTCACTAAGTACAATTATTACGTTTCATAAAGATCTAATTTGGCAGGTATTAGCTATCAAAGGAAGAGTAACACTTTCTTATATCATATGATATTGACCTGTCTGTAAAACCATCACAAAAGCCTTTCTTGTGGCAGTTTCTTGTTGGATGCTGTGTGCTGGAGACCATTGTACTTGCTCTGTACAAAACAGCGTATGGAAGCTCTTGACTCCACTGGAAATGGAGTATCTGTCGTAATGAAGATAATTTTATGAAATATGCATAGACTTAGAAGCATTAGGAGTGGAGAATTGAGGGCCAGTTTCAAAAGTGGCTTCTATTCTGTCGTGGTAGAGTGACTGTATAAATACCATACCCCATTATTTGTTTGGTCAAAGACTGAAAAAATTCCAAAGATTAATGTAAAGGATGTACTGATATAACATTCACTTCTAAAGAGGATTAATGAGTGAGAATCTCAGTTCAGATAGTAAATGGAAATGTGTGTTTACTTTTACTGGGAAAATTTTAGTTTTGTAATTCATACATTCTGACTGAGCACTGTAAATAATCTATTTTTTTTTAATAGGGTTAAAATATTTTAAAAGTAGGGTTAAGTGTAGTCAATGCAACTAACTTCAATCAGCTTTAATGACTTAAAAAAATGTTGCTTTGTTTTTTATCATCTCAGTTTGTCAACAGAAAAATGCAGGGTTTTTTCAGAACTAATTAAGTCAGAAGATCTGGGAGCCATCTAATTTGAGGGGTTTTTTTTGTTTGTTTGTTTGTTTTTTGGGGTTTTTTTGTTTTAAGGCAAATGGAGTGGTCCATTGTACAGGTATTTTGAATAATGATCATTGGTGGAACGTTCTAGCTGCAGTAATAAATAATGAATATGCGAAACAGGTGTTGGACAGAGGTGTTAGCATGACCTGTTTTGAGGTTAATGTAATTCACTTAGCCAGAGTAGCTTACAGGAATAGAAACCACAACGTTACATTTATACTGTTCCTGGAGCCCATTCTGCTCAGATCTAGCTGCATACCTTCTCAGGGTAATGTATTAAGGAACTCAGAGTCTTTACTTTCTTTTGACAGGGTAGAAATCCTGAATATCTTAAATCCTAAAAATGATTAAACATGCATGATGTACTAGAAAAGAATTATGGTTCCTCCTAAATTTAGTCAAAATGAAGCATTCATATAAAATAAGCTAAAATATGAATATCGTGCAAAAACTTGTCCTGTGAAAAGACAGCACTGTCATTAGCCAGCTGTATACAAACTGTCTTTGGTTCTATAAATACAGATTCTCACATGTGGGCTAGGAAAAGCAACTCTACCCACTCAGCATTTGGAGACACCCATAGACATGTCTGGCATATTCCTCTCTACAGAAGCTGAATGTACCAAATACTTGTCACTAGACTTTCAAAGGCTTAAATGCAATTGACTTAAAGAAAGAAGAACAGTGCTCTGGCATCTAAAACCTGGTGCATTAAGAACCTCTGTTCTGGATAACAGAGGTAGACTGTGTACATTACATTCTGTGGAGATGTCATCCATATGAAAGAAAAGTCTCTTCAGATTGAAATCCGTCATCTTCCCTGCAATAATAAAGCTAATGATGCATTGGGAAATAGTACTGAGATAACTATGTAGGAAGGTGGTCCTTAATGCCTTTGGTGGCTAGGCTTTAATTCCTGAGGTGATCTAATGCCAGGTGTTTGGACACATGCTAGCACCACTTATGCACCTGTTGGTCATTTGCCATCTAGAGATGAGGGGCCCAGAGTGTGTTTTGGACTTGGATTACAGCACCAGTGATTTAGGTTTCCTGGTGTTATAACATCAGCTTTGAAGGGATGGCCTGCCAAAAATGTAATAGCACAGGAAAAACAGGTGGCTCTTAGCAAAAACATTGTTCTCAATTCAGACTGCAAGCTCTGCTGTCTATAAAGAAAAAAATCCCAATACTTCTGTACTGAAACATTATACAGAAATAAATTAAATAAAAGCAAATTCACAGTTTTCAAAGATATACCAGGCTTTACACATAGCCCGGTTCTTTTTTTCAGATATGCCAGGAGTGCATCTACCAGGGGTCCTAAAGAGATGTTTTCCTCTGGATTATCCCAAGCCCTGTGTTAGTCTCTGTTGTTGGGTATACAGTTTGTGCCACATCAGCAAATGCCATCCCTATCACAACTAGCCCTGTGGTATTGGCAGAGTACTGCATGACAGACTCAGATGGCTGTTATCCTGAGGTTCAGAAATAGACCTGTCTATTTTTCATTTTTTCAGTCTATAAAAAGAAGAGGAACACAGTCAAAGCATGACCTTTTTCCAGCCTCCAATGGCTTGGATTCAAATGAAAATGCAAAATTAATATACAATTTCTTTCATGGGGTCTTAAATGCATAAACCAGTGTGTTTATATGTTCACCATTTGTACTATGATGGCTTACCTACAGAAACAGAGTAGTAAAACATGGAGTAAAATGAAGGACAAATTTCATGTAAATTAATGCATTAGCACAATCAGGGATGAGTGTTCAGCTCGTAGCATCAGGAGTTCATTAGGTGTCTGTAATGGAGTACAAACCTGGTTTTTCATTCTGCTGCAGTGTGGCTGCAGCCACAGAAGGAGTGACTGAACAATTGGTAGCAAATGGAAAAATTAATTTATTGAATTTACACAGCCTAAAAAACCCTAAAAAGCATTGCTGTAATCAGGGGAATTTACTATTCTCTATCTTATGTGTGTTGGTCCTGTTCATCTTTCATGTCTCTTATCGGTCCTATGACAAAGAAGCCTTTGTAAATTATATCTTCTAGCTCTGGCTTTTCAGAGACAATGAAAAAAAATGTGCTAATGCTGAAATTGTTGCGGCACAGAAACAATGAAAGTGAGATGTTTGGCATGTTTCATTTAGCATCTAGACATAAAAATAAAAAGGTGCGAAAAAAAAGAAATTTCTAAGGCAGTAGAAAAAGAAAACATAGTTTCATCAGCTAGAATATACCCTGTTGATTTACACCAGAACAGACTTAATCAAACACCAAATAGTGTGAAGTGTGGAACTGATTTCAATTGACTGATTTCAATTGTATCATGCTTTCTTTGCAGGAATATCAAATTGATATATTTTTTGCCCAGACATGGACCGACAGCCGTCTTCGCTTCAACAGCACCATGAAAATTCTGACTCTGAACAGCAACATGGTTGGCTTGATCTGGATTCCAGACACGATATTTCGTAACTCCAAGACAGCAGAGGCTCACTGGATCACCACCCCCAACCAGCTCCTCCGGATATGGAATGATGGCAAGATCTTGTATACCCTCAGGTGAGCACTTGGCAAGGTGCAGGGCTGAAAGCTTCTCCCAGCTCTGCTGTAGTAATAGTAATTTTCAGCAATATCTTTGCTCTCCTCTGCTGTTTTGTTCCTGATGTGTATATGGCCATGCTTTACAAATATTTATTATTCAGGGATAAGTACTGCCAAGTTTAAAAAACAAAGTTTTGTCTTTCTAAGAAAGAAACCTTAAGAAACAGGAAATAAGTCTGACTAAATTGTACAAGCCGGGCTTTTTAGTTCTTATAATAAAATCGGAAATATGTAGTCCCATAAAACCTATCAAAAGCCTTTTTGATTGGAGTTAGATGCAGGGCTGGATAAAACATTTTTAGATTCATGCTAATACCAATACTTGATTCTTCAAATAAGTCATGCTGAAAGATAGTCTGTCACATCTCATCACAAGGGTGAATTGCTGGAGGAAAGGCTTTTACAGTTTTCTAATCTTTGTGATAAAATCAACTATATGGTATTAGGAATACTGTATATATTTGCATTTTAAAAAGCCTGTGGAAATCAAAATATGTGTTTACTTGTGGAAGGGATCAGCTTTTCAGAAGGGTGTTTTGCCATAAGCCATGTTCCACAAGGGAAAATGTTTCAGAGATGTGTCTTTCACGCTACATTTTCTTCTGTGATTTTGTTCAGCCCTCTCGGTGCACCTGAGAGAGCTGATCATTCTTGCAACTGCTGTTGTGCTCCAATAGAGAGTATTTGGCAAACAATAAGTAAGGAAATAAACATCTGGAAAAGCGTTTGATATTTTTAGTGCCCTTTCCTTCTTAGGCTTGCTCTACTGTGAAGAGCTCTTGCTTATTTCATTTGCCTTTAGCTAAAGTGTTTGGGGATTAAGGTGCCAGCTACAATATTCTCTTGGTTGGGTTGCTAGGGTTTGTTTTTTTTTTTCGTTTGTTTGTTTTCTGAGGAGGAGATTTTGGTTAGGTGTTTTATTGGTTTTTTTCCTCTTAAGTTCTGCTTCAGTATTTCAGGCCAAGTATCTACTTAATAGTAGTTAGACTTACATACCTCTGATTAAAGAAACTGTTTATTGAATGGACTACAAAATTTGTCCAATCCAGCTAAAAGTAAGTTAATGCTTGAACCATTGGAATGAGCATTTCTAGTTTGTGAAAAATGTTTTGAGTCCTTTTTGATCATTCAGGTTGACCTCTTTTTTATGCAGGAAAAACTGTTAGAATGATCACTGTTAACACTGCGTAATTCAAACCAAGTTTATCTGACCTAGGTGTCAGAATTAATATGACACAGAAGAGGTATGCATGAATTCCGTCATAAAACTATGTACTATTTTTTTAAAAGACTGTACAGTAAACTAGCACTTAATTTGATTTCTCTGAGTAAGTACATTCACTTTGTAAGCTATTAGACTGAAGATAATTGATTTTTATTAGTCATTTTTAAATTGGCTGTGATCATAGTATACTTTGTGTTTGGGAGGTCACATAAAGCTAGTTTTCAAGTGCAGATGAAGATGTTTCTGCTGATCTGTTTGTTGCATCTGTATGATATAGAATGGCATATAGAGATTTATCAAGTTTTGGAGAGACAGCCTGAAGAAATTGAAAGAATTTTAAATTCACACTATAAGTACACACGAAGAATATTTTTGTAAGTTTCCCTCTGAAGTTCTAATTTTGTGGAATTACATACCACATGAGCCATACTTCCTGCTTTTTTATGTAAAGAATAATTGTTTTCATCCCAGAATCTTCAATGATGAATTGTCTGGAGAAACACATATGCACATATTTCCTGGGATCCAGAAAGTCATAATGATGTGTCTGAAATGATTTAGGATAATTAATCATTGTTTTGTATCAGGCTTAAATATCCAACAAACGATCTGCAGATACGGGTCTTCCCTTTCAGGCCTTACTTATGGATATCAAAGCGTTCTTGAAGGATGCTTAAGGTTACCCTGCCTCCTCCTCTGGCTGTTCCCTGTACTGGCACACAGTAACAGACCCTTGGTTTCTTCACAGGCTTACCATCAATGCTGAGTGCCAGCTGCAGCTGCACAACTTCCCCATGGATGAACACTCATGTCCTCTGATATTCTCCAGCTGTAAGTTCTGCTTTGATGCCTTATTCATGACTCATGCATGAATTTAATTCTGATTTCTGTCAGGTTGGCCAATCATTCTGTAACTGCTACAAGAAGTATAGGTTAGCTCGAATATTTAGGGAACTTTTGTTATCCTCTCTTGCACTCCTGATCAATGGACTTATGACATGAAGAGTCCTACAGATTTGCTGTTATTTTTGTTAGAAACAGACTTTTTATCTGATACTAGAGTCACAAACTCAGCAGATATTCATACCAGTCTGTGCAATGTTAATTTATACAATCACTTGACATTGCAAATGAGAATTGAAACTAGAGTTTTCTGGCAGAGGTGCACAGCATGGGGACATACCCAGCAATCCCTGAACATCTGAGTTTATAGCACGTAGCTTGGAAATTTCTCTCTGTTTCACAGTAAAAGTAAATGGTGCAGCTACTGCGAATCTCATTTTCCTTTTATTGCTCAGCTCGTCCAGCAGGCCCAATGTTGTGTTGTATGTTGTGTTGCTGGCATATTTAAAACCTTCCTAACAGACAAACAGACAAACAAATACATGGGGAAATACATGGATAGCAAAAGTCAGGTGAGTTAATTCTGAGGTCCAATATTACTCTGAGAAGTTATCTTCATGCTGATTCATTTGAAAAACCTTGAGAGCTATCTGCTCATAGGAATACCAGCACAGTTTTGTAATCCAAAACCACACAATGCAAAGGTTTTTAAAACATTTTAAAAAAGAGCTCCACTAAAGATTTTAATCTTGACAATCCATAAAACTCCGGATATGTATTCTTCAGAAAGTAAAAGAAAAGTGTATAATTTTGTCTATGTATTTCAAAACAAGACTATCTCCCTAATCCCTTTTAAAGTGATAGAAGAATAACATTAACATCATAAATATTCTATTGTGATGGTATATAATTCTGTTTATAAATATTATACAAATAGTGATCCACAATCACAAAACAGGTTTGCATTTCTCAGGGTTTATTTTTCTTCTTACCCAATTTTTTTTTTAAATTTGTCATACAGATATCTCCCTTTTCTCCAGAATTCGACCACTATGCTGCCATTCTTTATTTTTAATATGTATAAGTGAATCTGGGCAGAAATATAGAGTTGTGCATTTAATTTGGGTGTGCGTAATATATGAATGTTCAACACAACAAGAGACAGAAAGCTCCTGAAGGAACTTCCCTGCTCATGAGCACCTGACACTGAACTCGGTGCACTTCAGCTATCTTTAGTTACTGCATAAACTCTGCTTTTGTGGCAATCTGCTGTTGTTTTGTTGAAGTGCTGGGAAAGGTTTATGACCTTAAAAATCAAATTCCAGAGATTTAGGGAAACCTACTACAATTTTGATTTAAGTCCAAAGATACTAATTAAACTATATAAATTTGAATGGTCCTGTGATAGCAATGTCCAAAGAAAGTGGACTCTAATAAACAGAAAGTCACTTCAAACCTTGGATTCCCTAATAGCTAGACAGTTGCTAAATGCAAGTTATGCTCTTTGGTTTTTATTGAAAGAGAAAGGACATCAGTCAGTACTTCAGCAGGCTCTGCTCCATGGCAAAATTCCAAATACATTTTGTATTGTAAATGTTCCTCCTAATTTTGATCTATTAGCTCAGGACACTTCTGACTTTGGAATGTAGATGTATTGCCATCAGACATGTACTACTGTCTATAGAGATGGAATTACATGGGATAAAGCAGAATGTGAATGTGTTGCAGTTTCTCTGTGTGTTCTTTGAAGTTTCCTGCCTATGAGACAGAAGATTTCATAGAGGAATGTTAAAATAATATTTTATAGTTTTGTAAAAACAAAAAAAACAAACATACATACATATATATATATATGTTTGGTCATATTAATAACAGGGGTTTCTCTCTTTAGATTCATGCTGAATTACATTTTTTTTCCTTGAACAGTTTTAGGGCTGCTATTACCATCATAGAGGACATCTCCTGTAGGAGTAGTTTGTTACATAACTCACTTGTATTTTTCAGTCAGGTGTACATTCACAGGAGTCTCTAGCTAGATGGCACTCAGTGGGACTCATGAAGTGAATGACAGAGTGAATGGCTGAATGATTTATTACTGCCTTCTATGACAAGTTTCTGAAGGGACAAGTTGATTGAGGATTCAAAGGTGTATATCTTTAAATAAAATAAAAACCTTTGTAGAATTCACAGCTCAGCTCTGCTTCCCCCTTCATCATCCCTTCTATTTGTTCCTCAGCACACAGAAAAACTTTTGTTGTTTCCATTGTAGGCAGGCACAAAGAAGCACAAGTTTCAGGAAATATTCCCTACACCTTGACACACACATGAAGTTTAATATCTGAAATTAATTACTTTTTATATAAATTTCCTTTGATATTTCAGAAATATGAAACTCACCCTAAATTTTGTCTAGAATACTTCCTCTAGTGCCAGCTAATTTTCATCCTAACTCTGTTGTTTTTCTGGGGGCAGTCATTGTTTCCTCTGTGGGAATACTGATCTCTACTTCATCTGTTTGCCAGGATGAATAAGGAGAAAACAGCTTATAAAAAAGGGACCCATCTCAGTATGCTAACAGTAGTCATCAAAACACACCTCCTGTGGAGAAGCTTGTTCAAGAACTAGTTTCTGGAGCTCTCTAGGTTTTTTTGTTTTGTTTTGTTTTTTTGGGTTTTTTTGTTTGTTTGTGGTTTGGTTTTTTGGGTTTTTGGGGGGTTGTTTGTTTGTTTGTTTGTTTTTTATGGGACTTAACAGTATTGAAATAATCTTAAGCTCTTCAACCTGTGCATGTTTTGTGTGTGGTGTGACATGATGAGATGACTCATCTGGCATATCAGGCCTTGTGGTCAGTGTTTGTCTGTAGCTGCTGTTCTTATGGAGATGTGCACTCAGCACTCTGTTTATGTGGAAAGTTGATCCCAGTAACACAACTCAGGGCTGCAGTGCCATGTGACAGCTTGTGTCTGTTCTATGCACCAGATTGGTTTGATCAATCACATGTGCCAAGCAGGATTTCTCACTAACCAGCTACAACAAGGCATGGTATGAATGTGCATTTCCCTGTAAATGTGAAAAAAGAATCAACACTGTGATTTGATTACAGTGGAACAATCTTAGATAGATTTTTTGCTCTATATGATCACTCTTTCTTCATATGGTTTTAAAGTATTATATGCAGCTATATGTAAAAATATTCTGTCACTATCATTCTTCATTTGGATTAATTTATCCTCCTGAGTGAAGTGAGGCTGCTGTGCTGCTTTTGGCACTCAAATAGCACATTAAACTGTCTTGGTTATCTCTATTCAGCATTGATTTGAGCATTTTGGAAATACTCTCCTGATGCTGCCATAAAATTTAGTTTATTGACGTAGTTAGGATTCACATAAATTTCAGGAAGGAAGAGGTGTTCTGTCTGAAGGATGACAGCAGTGCAAGAACAGATAAATAAGACACAAGCAACAAAAGGCAGAGTAGGAATGAAAAGTTAAGCGCATTAATTCTGAAACTCCTCCTATAAGGAGCTGTGCGCTCAAATATTATAAAAACTCCAAAAAAAAAAGTGTTTGAAAAAAGCACTAGAACAACGATGCATTGGGGGCTATCAAGTATTAAAAGATCACTCTGTAGTAATGGACACTCCTTTTTTTATTCTGAAGGATAAGAGCATTATAGATTAAAGAGCAGGAAAATGGAGCTGCATGGCTAAGCTACTTGAAAGAAGTCTTCAGCATTTGAGTTATCATGCGACTTTTTTTAGCTGGCTTACATGGTTTTAGTTTTCCTTTCTCAGTCACTGGTGAGACTGTTGAATGTTCTGGATTTTCTGAATTTGGGAGGACTAAGCATGCTGAAAAATAATGAGAGAATATTTGTCTACAAGGCTGTGTAACCATTAATTGTTTGAGGTCTTCATGTTTCCCAGACCAGCAGAAACCTTCACCTCCTCTCCCCATACATATACTCAAGATTAACCTGACACTCCTTCAGGTGACAGCAAAAGAAAGCCATGGCAAAATTAAGCTGACAAACCCGTTACACCTTGTTTTTGGCATCTGGTCAGCTAACTTTTTAATTATGTCCAAGGAAGTTTATGGTTGGAATCTGTGCTAGCTGTATACCTGGGGTCTGAAACAATCTGTTAGGCCATGCCTGGGGCTTTACTGGATGCAGTAATACTGAGCTGCAGTGTGAGATGCCAAAAAAACAAAAAAAGTGACGAAGTTGATTAATGGGTTTTCACTAGTTTATTTTTCTTGCTGCTGTTCTGATCAAACTGCAGATACAGTTGTTCATTTTTAAAAGCACCTTTGGCTTAGACAACAGGAATTATGACACATTTTGTAGGCAATTACTGATCTTATCCCTAGTGAGAAGGTCTAGTGTCCTAAGCTTCCTATTATTGAAGGATTGCTGAAAGACATGAAAAGGTGGGCATCCCAAGAATGCCATTCTTACTGCAAATACCAAATACAAAAATATACAAAGGTTACAAAAAAAATTCAATTAATTTTAGTTCAATTTAAAATAGGAGAAAGCAAGGTTTCCAACCCTTGATGGTCCAGTTTGTTCAGTCAGGATTTAAACCAAATATTTTTTGCCTTTTAAATGTTAGGGTTGTTTTGGGGTTTGTTAAAGTAATGCACAAAAGCATGTCAAGTGTTACAGGAGAAAAAGAAAAAAGGAAGGAAATGTGCAATGCTTTTAAAAGAAATTAATCCATATCTAACATAGTGCTTGAAAGGAACAGATCCCATTTTTCTAAATATAAACCCAGTTCAATCAAGTGTTCCCCCTTTGAACCTCTTATGGATATGCAATCAGTACTTTGAGCCTTGTATCATTAATTTCTAACACAACTAGCTGTCATTGCCCATTTTAATATGTTTCTTCTAGCCTAGAAAAGTTAATGCTGGTTCTGTGGAATGAGCTGTGCTTTGTTTCATCTCCTTTGTCATCAGCAGAGTAATTAATGCGGTCTGAGAGCAGAAATTTACTTCTGATGAAGAACAGACCAGAAGGAGCACAGCTTAATGTTCATATCTCCAGAGGAGTTTCATTAAAAATGCTGGGAAAGCATGGTAACATGCAGAAAGAGCTTTAGTCCAGACCTGAATTTCCATCTGTGCTCTCTGTAATGGGTTGAGACAGAGCATGGGGTGTCAATGGAATTCTTGAACTTGTTCTATGTGATGACCATATTTTAACGATTGTAGCTTTTCCCTCTTCTAGGAAGATAAAAATATGTGTATGCATTCATCCTTCTCTTCAGAAAACTGTCTTTTTCAGAGAACAGTGAATATAAAGAAGAAAAAAGAAATATATTTATGGAAAAATTGTCCTTTGAAGTTTCCCTCAAGCTCTGTATTTGGCCTATGACTTTTGTCATATATGCCAATTAATGAACATAATATGTGAAGCCTATCTGTGTCACATCCCTCCTCCTATTCATCTGCTAATTCTTTTCTTACACAGACATTTTCATATCTTCTTATTTAATTTCCCATCTTTTAAACTGCTTTAATTCCACATTTCTTCAAATAACTTGCCTAGTGTGTTGGAAAATCTTCACAGAAAATTTGATAATCCCAAAGATTTATGAGGAGCATGTGACTTTATAGGGATCTTTGCCTTTGTTGACCTGTAAGCATTCATGTTTCTAAGCATTTTTTCCTGAGGTACCTGCAATGACATCAGGATATAGTGAATTTATTCTATATTAAATATATACATAAATATTTTAATTGAATGTAATTAATAAAAATAATACAATTAAATATATAATATGTAGGATATATTAAATATCCTTTATTATTATATTTACTAGTTCTAATTATAACTTATTTTGGTAATAATCTTACAAAACATTTTGTCATTCCAATAGCTTTTCTGAATATATTCTGCTACTGCGCTGCTCAGTTTTAACTCTCCTTAAGTTTCCTTAAAATTCCCTGAGGGTGTTTATTTTTTATCTCTAACATAAACTAGATTCCTAGGGAGTATTGTACTGTTTCCTCGGGAGTCGAATATTTATCCAATTCCTTGACTACTCACTACTGACTAATTCAGTACTACTTTTCTCTGTGTGACTCAATACATTTCTCAATATGTAAGAGATACTGCATTAAGTATCTGTAGATTTTTATTGCTCTATTTTATAGCCAAGCCAAGACACATAATAATTATTACAAGTTAATTTTTATTGCAAGTTCTGCTAACTCTTATCTAATTTCTCAAATATTATGTATTTTTATGAAACTGTTCAAATCCACCCATGATGTAAAATTATATTTTCTCCATCAAATTTATGGTAGATTCGTGCCAAACTAGTGCATATTAGAAGTCTTATTTTCGCACTACTGGTTCTTTTACCATTGTATGTCATTGTTCAAGGTATATTTGAACATTTTTTATCATTTTGAAAACATTTATGGCTATATGGTACAATGCTGTCTCCAAATTTATGCAATATGTTGTAATGAAAGTATAATATTAATCAATATGATATTGTGTCTGAAAACCACTAGTACATAAATTATATAACTTTGGTTTTAAAAAAGCAGTGAAACTTCCCTGAAGTCCAGGGGTTGACCATTGCTTCCTTGGTGATGAGGCAGAATTGAGGGCTGTGGTTAATTAATGCAATACCCCATGCTCCAGTTCCTCTCAAAGAGCTAAGGTTTTGCACTGGTAGCAGACCAAATGTCTCTCTCCGTATAATGAAAATTTTCTCCACAAGATTGAAGGCTCCTCTGGAGAGGGAGCAGCTGCCATTACTTCCAGCAAAAATGAGACTCTAGAGTAAAATTACAGTAAGTGCTAATTAGTGAAGCCTAAAATGCTTAACTCATGATATCTTGGGGCCAGCACAGTCTTCCAGAGACTCTCCGGATTGATGGCAAGCTATTCCAGGAATCTGTCATGTACCTGAGTTTTGCAGCGGTCTTCCAAGGATTCTCAGTATCTCCATTTGCCCTGCACAATTGTCTGAGGAAGATGGGATGCCCCTGTTATGAAATAAACTCTCTAGGTAACATGCTTCAGAGCAAAAAAAAGTGCTGTTATTCCTGGATCTGAAGTTTAATATAGTTGGATGTATTTCAGGGATAGAACCCCCCCAACTCTTACTTATGTTTATACAAGGAGATTGGAAGTTTTAAAAATCCCAGGTGCAGTTCAGCTTTTAAAACAACCAGTCTTATTTTTGCTAAATTTTCTATTAGTAAAATTGAAAAAAAAAATCAACATGCAAAACAATTTTAGAAAAGGAAAAATCTGCCTAAGAGCCAGTTATTTTTGGCAAGAATGTATGTAGCTAGGTTATGCTTATGATGTCAGTAGAAAATAAGAGAAAGTGCTGAAGCAAGACATGGCTGATTGCATATCTGAAAGCTGAATGTATCAGCCACAGGCCCTGGAGTCCACCGTGTGACAATCATTGTTAGTTTCCATGATTTCATCACAGATCTCAAGATATTCAGTGTGTATTTGAAGCTGAAACCCCTTTAAGCATCTCATCATGTGCCAGTGAGAGTCTGTTCTTTTTATCTTTCTTTTAACCAAATGTTTGACAGTGTGACAAATGCACCACTGGCAGAAAGAAAATTGTTTTAGTCCTCAAATGTGTTACAACACCTATTATGTACTTCATGTTTCTATTATTTTTAGTTGCTTATTTAGGTCATTGATAATTGGTTTTCAAATTAATCTGGTCACTAGTGAGGAGCTGATCCATAAGCTGTGAAATCCTTGCAGCCCTACACTTGTAAAATCTGACATAGAGAGTTCATATTTGTGATATTTAGAGCACCAGGAGGAGAAAGTCAAAGTCTTTTGCATCATATTTTTTTTTACCATAAGGAATGACTGATTTTGACACATTGTAATAATTGTATGACTGGAAAATGTAGCCGTGTTGTACCAACCTGTAGCCATCGATGACTGAAGCGCAGCTTTTAGTGGCTACAGGCTCTCCAGAAGGGGTGGGACGGAAGGACATGCAAGGGGTTCCCAACCCCATCGAGGTATGGATACAGTGCTAAGATCTGTCTCTGAAGAATGGCCTTGACTAGGTCAAAAGCTCATGGGTAAGATTTAGAGACCAAAGTAACAGGGAGAACCTTGTGAACCAGTAGAAATCCCTGGGACATCTGACAGAAATCCTCAGGGACAGATCTGGCAGATATCTAAGGGTGCTTTCCTTAGATTGCAAGAAGTCTTGATCCCCAGGTGTAAGAAATCAGTCAAGGAAGATGAGAGATTGGCATGGCTGAGTTCAATCCTGCTGGTCAAACTAATTGGCATAAAGAAAATGTGCAGGAAATGAAAGCAGGGACAGGTGTCCTGGGAAGAGTACAGGGCTGCAGTCTGGTTCTGTGGGAATGGGGTCAGAAAGGCCAAGGCACATCTGGAGCTGAGCTTGACAAGCGATGCAAAGAATAACAAGACAGGCTTCTAAAGGTATGTAAGGGAGAAAAAGAAGGTAAACAAAAGGTGCACATCCCTCAGTTGGCATGACTGGCAAACTAGTAACAACAGCCAAGGAGAAGCCTGGAGTATTTTCTCCTACAGACAAGAACCAAAAGTGCCCCAGCTCTTTATAATTCTATGCATAGCTCACTCCTCTTTGGGTCTTTGGAAATTTCTTCAGGAATTAAGATAATTATGAAAGACACCTTCCACAATTCATGCTTCATTATGTGTGCACATATGTTACAACATAGGTTATTTGGTATTCCTTTCTTTGGAGAGTTAGATTTCTACAAATGCTGGTGTAATTACCTGCTTTTATTCCTTCTAGCCTCACTTAATGTAACTGAAATGTACCTCATAAAATATTACATAAAAGATGAAATTACAAGTCCAGGCAGCCCCTGCTGAGCAACATAAAAGTCACAGCATTTCCTTTCTTTTACTCTGATTTGCACATTTCCAAAGGCAGAAGATAAACTTGATTGAATCCAAAGGTTCAAGCTATTTTAAATGTCTAGTACAATACATTTCATATTTTTAAAGAAAAAAAGAGCATGTAGTTTTCTAATTGATTTAGTTGTTTTAAAGAGTATGTTAGAAAAAGAAAATAATTGATTGTGTTATTGTCTTCTATAGTCACCTCAATGGCCACACTAAAAATTACAGTAATGCATCTCTGAACCATGAGAACTGTATGTTTGAACTTACTGGTCTTCTTATAAGAAATGAAGAATTTCTGCAGAATTTCTTCAAAATATAAAGAAACCTTTCGGGATTTTGAGAACCAAGAGGTAACAAACCAGGGTCAGATCCAGAACAAATACCAAGTAATTGAGAATAAGAGAAAAGGAGAATGAAGAGAGACCAGAGCTGCCAAGGTCAGCCAGAACACCTGCAGTACTCCACAGAAGTTTAACAAAACCAGTAAATATTGACTCTCAAATTAAACTCATCTTGGCTAGAACCTAGTCAATGCTTGTTACTTTCACCAGGCCTGGCTGACAGATTTAATGGGGTGAGTAGAAGCCATTAAAGGTTTACTTGCAACAGACTCAAAGTATAAGATGAAAACATCAAGTCCTCAGCTCATTAGCCTTGTCTTGTCAATTTTATTTACTTTTAACACGTCTGAAAAAAACAAGACAGCCTGGAGACAAGAAATAAAAAGCCCCATCCTTTTCTAGCCTCTGTTACTGAAAAATTAATGGAAGAACAGAAGCACATCCTAAGTGCTGATGGAGCTAAGAAAGGAAAGTGAGGCAGTCATGCAGCTTTGAATGTTGTTTTCCTCACAGTGCTAGAGGACAATGAGGGAAATGCCTTGTTCCTCTGTTCCTCTAAGGGGAACACTGCCGAAGTTTGCCTGGCTGTATCCCTTGCTATGAAGTGCAGGTATGTCTCCTTAAAAGGGATTAACTTTGTGTAAAGGGCTTCCTGTATGACAGATAATAACATTTTAATCCTTTTTCATAGCTGGGTAGCATACTTTTTCTGTCAAAATAATATATGATGGGATTATGTCTTTTCCTATCACATAACCCCTCAGACAGACAAACAAACAAGTGATAAGTTTTAAGGGGGGAAAGCAGGAACACACATCAAGACACTAAATTTAAATAATCTTTCAAATAAGTATTTTCATGTTCTCCCATAGGATGTTGATTTTCAGTTGGTACTTTAAGAAACCCTGCAATTTTGTATATCTAAATAGAGAGATTATTTCAGTGGAATGGAAATTATGATTTAATGTTTGGGTTAGCCATGCATATTAAAAAGTAATTTATTTTTACCTAATTTTTTTAATAATATGACTTCTGGCAATTTTGCTACTAATCTATTAAAACTCAGGAAGAGCTGATTTTTCCATAAAATCTTTCCATCAGTTGTAAGAAAATAAATATAGAGAGGCGTGTAAATTGAAAAAAATTTTACCCTGTTCTGAGGCAATTTGCCAAATCAACGGTTTGTGAAGAAGACACTGAGTTTCTTTTCTAGCTCTTTCCACCTGAGCTTCTTTCATAGGAAAACCAAAGAGAGAGCTTATGTGTGACTTTCTTATGTCCTGATGGGGTGGGAGAATCTAGAAGCCCAGAAGTTCTCCCAGCTCCATCAGTTGCTGTGTCACCTTGATCAGACTATTTTTTTTTTCAGGTAGTCTGTTGCTTTTGCTCTGCTTGCCTTGAAGTCTGTACCTGTCTTTTCTTCTTGGCCATCCCTGTGAGCATCAGTAAAGGAAAGGTCCCAGTTAATGTCTTTTTTTTTTTTAACTCTGGAAGCCTCATTTGACATCAATGTTTCAGCTCTAGAAAGCAACCATCAGTGAAAAAAACCAAGACTTTTATTAAGACAAAACTTATTTTCAGGAAGTGGAATGAATTGCAGTTCACATATTTAGGTCCTTCATCAATATCTTTCTATTTTCATCCTTAGCTACACAATTTACTAGAAAAACACAACAGTGCTGTTCCATGTTTGACATAGTCCTCTTATGTAACCAAACAATGAATGAAGTTCTTAGACTTGGTCCTTAGATCAGAGTATTCTATACCATGCCCCAGGATATATTAAAGCTATCTAAATTCCAAATTGAAACTGTTGTATGCGAATACACCAATGAAATGAAATAATGTGTGTGAAAGGCAAATATGAAATTTTTAGGTGGACATATTAGACAAAAAGGTCCATCCTGTTCTCACCATTTTCTGCTCCAATTTTGCCCTTGATAAGAAAACAAGCAGCATGAGTATAACAAGAACAAACCTACAAAAAAGAATCTTTCTTCTCTTTCTCTCACAGACATCAATCCTTCAAGACATACTTACTTACAGACACAACTACAGAAGAATGAGAAAGAATGTGAAAAAATATATTTAACGTTTAATTTTTTCATTACTTGCATGTTCTCAGCTAATAAGGTGACAAGAAGTATGCATGAAGCCATAAACAGAATGAAGGAGAGAAAAGAACAAATCCTACTGTGAATCTTCTAAAAAGGACAAACAGTCTGGCATTTAACTTTTCTTAATGGAATATATGTCAATATTTAGTAATGGTCTCCAATGCTCCTATGCTTATGAGTCTTTTTTTCTACATTAACTGATTTGACATTTGAGTGTACATTTCCTATAACTGTGCTTTAAAAATACTGTCTTCAGGGTTGCAATGTATAATCTGCAAATCTCACGGCATTTGAACTGAAGAAGTCTGAATGTTAGAGCTCATGAAGAAATTTCAATGATTTTTTTTTCCTTTTAGAGGAGGTTATTCCTGTAAAATATAAACTTTTTTTTTTTTGTTTTTTTGTTTTTTTGTTTTTTTTGAGGAACATATACTTAAACTTTGTGGTGTTTTGGTCATCAACAGAAAGGCATATCCACAATATCACAACTTGAAGCACCTGAATCCTAAATTTTTTGCTTAGTTTCAAATCTCACCTTAAAAGGACAATGGAAAGATTCTCAGGTTTTGGGGTTTTTTTTCATTTTGCTTTTAAGTGGCCTGATCCTACAGTAGCTATTTTTCAGTTTTCTATTTTTTTCTGTCTCTTTGATTTTTCACTGCAGAAGGTGCAATCAATATGCTTATTTTAATTCAAAATGTATACCTTTAGGAATATTAGCTATTTTGCAAGTACAGGAATATCTATGTATTTATATGAAAGGGGAGAAAAAAATACCACTTCTTTAGGAAAAAGAAAAAATGGTAACTATTTAGGATACTCACTATTGTTGATGTTTTAATTCTGGAAAGTTGGTCTTTCTAAGTTAAAAGGAAGACAAACCAGTGGGAAATGCATGTTTCTACCTTAAAGGTATTTTATTCCTGTATTGATTGACATCAAATGAGGCTGCTAGACCAAATGAGCATGGAGTAGTTTGTCTGCAAGCAACGACTTCCAACACAAGGAAACTTTGAGGTCTGAGTGGTGTATTTGTTCACAGCAGTTGTCTGAAACTCAGTATTTCAGTAAGACAGCACTGCTTGCCTCTGGCAGTCAGAGAAGACAACCACAAACTCTTGGATAAATGTCTCTTATGATTAAAAGAAAAGTGAGATATCCAAGTGGTTTATAACATTGTATTTCCTTTCTTTCTTTTTGTCCCCAACACCTTTCTCCAAAGTCCATACTTGAAATCTTTAAAGCTTTTCTTGTGCATCCAACATGAAACTGCAGAGAGGAAGATAAAAGGCTGTTCCCAGAAACTTGCAAATCTCAAAGTTTTCTGGGAGACTTGTACTGCTGGTTTCTATTGATTTATGTGCAAAATATAGCAACATTTCTTATGTAGAGGCTAAGCAGAACTGACAATAAAGAATCCTGGTGTGTATTACTCCCAGATTTCAAAATCAGCCAGCTGGGACTGGTCAGTACCTGTATGAGAGTTTCAGCAGGAAAACTGAGGTGTTCTTGTGTTTCCAGAATAACAGTCTCACTTGTATCTACAGTCCTGTTCACTGTGATTCATCACACCCTTTCCTCCAGTATCTTACATAATTGCATGTGCCAAAGCAAAGCAGATTAATGGCCAGTGCATGTTTGTATTCTTTAGTGTGCAGGTATTTACTGTACTGAAGTGCATGGTGAATTACTGTGGCAATGGTCATTACCTGAAGTGGGGGAGGTTCTGACTTGATAGACAGTAACAAAAGATTGCCAAGGATAATCAAGCATTGGAGAAGTTTTCTAGAGATATTGTGAAATCTTTGTCCTTGTAGGTTTTTTGAGATGCAACTGGAGAAAGCTCTAAGACACCTGGTCTGAATTAGTTTCCACCATAATTTTACCCGGAGGTTGAGCTAGAGATATCCTGAAATCCCTTTGAACCTGAGTGACTATATCATAAAATCTTGTTCTCATTCAAAATAATTTTTATATTAAAATACACGTTCTTCTTTATAGAGCAATTCATTCACATTCAGAAGTATAAATATCTAATTGTGAAAACCATCTTTCCTTTAAATCATTTTAAGAGAATCAATTCAATGTTGAATTTCTAAGGAACTCACAGAAAGCAAGAAGATGTTGGGAGAGAGTTGAAAATTGTTGTCACTTCCTATTGACTTTTTTTTCTTTTTTTAATGGCTGAATATATTTTTTCTGTATTTTTATATATTTTTGTACAATGGTTGTTGTCACCAGCATTCACTGGTATATGGTATGTAAACAAGGTAAACTTTAGTTGATCAATATTTTGTGATTCTTCCAAAAACTGAAACAAACCAACAATATGTTCAAAAGCCAAGGAGGATACAGAATTTTCCTTTTATTTCCCTAGAGGTGTCTCCACTGTACAGGAATTGATTTTCAGGTCCCTGGCATACAGCGTCCCTGTATCGCAGGTTCCTGTGATAGCTAATCCTTCCACCTGTTGGCCATTGGCATTCACACCACAACAATACCCAAGGGCTCTGCACTGCTCATTCTGTTCCTCTAAACTTAGACAGTACTTCTGCTTTTTGTTACAGATCAGGCACAAGACCTATTACACCTTTACTCTGTCCCCTCAGAATCGTCTCCTGTTTTTGCAGCTTTCTCCAGAAAAATCCTAGGTGTCTCAGTCTTCTAGAATCTTATCCTTTTTTCATTTCTACCTTTTTTTCTTCTCATTTTTCCCCCCATTCCTTACCCCCTTTAATTTTTTCCTCATTTTCTCTTTTTCCTCTCCCTCCCTGTTTTTTTTTCACTTCATCCTAGTGTCTTCTTCAACCCATGAATATTTCCTTTCTCCACCTACACAATTTTTCTTTGCACTCCTGCATTGTCTGGCTGTGGGCAGAATGCCCTTCTCCATCTGGCAAGAACAAATGCTCTTTACAGCTTCCTCGCTCTTTGTCAAGAAGCAGAAAGGAGTTGAGAGGCTGAGGTTCACCTGTGAGACCTCACAGTGTAACACCTAGAGAATGTATCTTGCTTGGAAGATCAGGGTGGCCTGTGCATAAGAGTGCCAAGTGCCAAGTGACATTCAGCTAGATAATTATACAATTAAGGAGGCAGAATCAAAAAGCTGAAAGAAGCAGCCTGGAACAAATAATAAAAATATATATGTAGTAGGAAATCTTTCTGTGATGCAGATGTTGACAGAGGAAAAACATGAACAGTAATTGCTATGTTTGAAAAAAACAGATCCAAAAAATCAGTGACACAAGGGAGAACCCCCAGAGAGAAAAATCAAGAACTATGACTGAATTTCAGGGTATCCACAGGAAACTTGCATTTAGGAAGTACTGGGAACATAGAGAACTAGTATAGAAGCTAGACTAAGATCAAAACAAAAAGAGAAAGACTATATGTAATTATTTTATTGTTCAGGATACAAGCATAAAAAGATATAAAACAATGCCATATAGATACCTATCACACAATTTTAAAAGTTTCTGTGAAATTTTTATTCTAAATTCTTTTCATAAACATCAGTTCAAATAATTGAGTAATGATCTGAAAATTTTGTGCTTTGCTGAAATCTGACCAGCTTTCCCTAAAAATCTATATTTTTCTTTTCAGTAATTTTCTTATAATATACTTTTGAATTTTTTTTTCACTTTAATCAGAACTTGCAGCAGAAGAGCTGAAATATTGTAAAATATATTCTCATGGTTTTCCTTCAATAAAGAGAGGCAGAACGTGGCAGAAATTTCTCTCTGGAGCGTTCACCTCTGTAGAATTTCTGGACAACTGTAATAACTGAATGTGAGGATGAAATATTGCTCAGAGAGATATACACTCTTCTCAGTGATGGTCAGAATGAAACTTTTTGACATTCTGGAAAGTAATCATCACAAAAATACTATCTTGAGTGACAGACTGCAATTGCAAATCTGCTTCATCATTTTAATATAAACTCCAGTTTAAAATATTAACTATAAAAGGCACAAATCACTTTTGAAAACATACGAAAGGCTAGTACCTGCAATAGCCAGAACTTAATAGAAAGTTCATAATGACAGTTAAATCTCTCAAGATTTATGCATCTTCTTTGAAAACATATTTATTTATTTTAATTTATTTATTCAATTTCATCTCACCTCTTAACTCAGGTTGTGATTACTTTTCCCACTGTATAAGGTTATGAGAAACTGAAGAGACCTTTTTTAAGTAACCTAAAATACTTCTGTACTTCATTGCAGTGTCAGTAATTTCAAGGCCTCAAGGCCTTTTTATTGTGGCATTCTGTCTATAGGATATAACTTTCCTCTACAGCCTTGGAGAATTTTAAGATANGATATTAAATAATTTATTTAATTAATACAATTAAATATTAATATACTATTTTGATGCATTAATATATTATTTTGAAATTTTAAAATTTATATATTTTAAAAGAAATATATACATTTAAAAGTTGAAGTGACTTTCCTCATGTAAATGATAAACTTTTGAGATGATGATAGGCATAGAGTAGAGTTTGACCTAGACCAGAGTTTGATGTTACTTTTAGGATTTTTCCCATACACTTTAGAATATTGCCTGTTCTTTCACTCACTATTGTGAATTACATGATCTTATAAACTAAAAATAAAACAAACCCACTAAAACATGTACATTTAGCCATGCACCAGGTTTAATATGACCAG
>VWZN01000700.1:224424-282413 GCA_013396955.1 Regulus satrapa | reverse complement strand
CTCCCCTCCCCTCCTTTCAATTTCATTTAAATAAAACCCACAAGATTATTGCTACTGATGTTATTTTTATTTGAAAAACATGTATTTTCTAATAACATTATCCCTTTATTTTCATTTTAGCAAATTTAAACCCTGTATATGAGAACAATTAAATCTTTGCATTCTCAAATAAGATATAACCCATGACAGATATTAAAATTACAGTGACTTCTCAAATTACCTATGGAGAATAAAAAGTTTTCCAAACAACATATGAATAAAAGAACATATTATTTCCTCCTTTGTATTCTGAGCATGGATATCCATGGTATCATGCTGTACCTCAAGTATAAGTACATACATATATTTCTCTTGATGATTTTACTGTTAATAGGAATATCTCTATGTTTTTAATTGAGAGATTTTTTTTTGCAAACCCATCTCACATCTAGAAATTTGAGAAGAAGAGCAAGTGATTTGTTAAAATGGGTTATCAGGATATTCCAAGAATAGTCTATGGAAAGGGTTTTTTTGGTGGAGATTCTTCACAAAGATCACTCTTATTTTACAATGTCCTCTACACTTATTAAAGTAGTTACATTAATATAAGTATGTCTAACAATTTCTCTTTTTTAAGCCCAGCCACAGAGAGATAAATGATCAGTAGACTGATTTTTTTTTCAAATTACAAGTGTGAGAGAACAGTAGTATGTCAGTTAAAATGCTGAATCAATCCTTTAATTAAATTATAGCTTTCCTTCTTGTCCTTCAGTGCTGTATTGAATGTAATATTTTATCTAATCATTGCATGATATCTAGAAAAAAGGAGAGATTGAAAGTAGATATGTTCATTGGCTTCCTGGAGGATGTAATCTGAGGAAAAATTGAGGAAAAACCCACCACGAAGTAGATCAGAGTGTGTAGTACAATGAAAACACGGAGCTCATCATAAGTATTACCACTAGTAATAGGAACTAAGCTATTCTGAACATAAACAAGCCATTTCTGTTCTCATATCTCTAATAAAACTAAATTTCTCATTTATTTATTTTCATTTCAACATAAACTAACGTATTAGCTTGTAGCTAGAACATTTTATACCTCTTATTACGCTATGTGGTGGCAATAGGTGAGAGGAACCACAGCATGGTTGACTCGAAAGAGCCTCAGAGGATCATCTGGTCTTAACCCCACTTGGCACAGGGTCAGACACAGCAGGCTGCCAGCACTGTGTCCAGTTGTGCCTTAAATATCTTTACAGATGGAGACTCCACAGCATCTCTGGAAAACATGTTCCGCTAGTAGTGAACATGGCCATGGTGAAAAAACATTATTTTTAATGAAAGTGAAATTTCCTGTATTTCAGTTTGTGCCTGTGTCTTGTGATAATATCACAAAGCAAAAGATTGGCTGCAATGCTCTACAATAGGCAGAGCCCGCTGACACAGCCAATATTTTTCCTTTGAAGGAAATTCATGGCTGACTTTTCAGCTTGTGTTGCTGTGGCAATCAGTGTGTTCCTGCAGTGAAGTTTGGTTAACTGATACTGTCTTTTCTGTCAGAAAAAATATTCAGGTAGAAAATGTTCAGTTGTTTGGGTATTTCCACTTGCAGAGACTATCTTCATGAGCCAGCCCGAAGCCTTATTTAACCTGAATCAGAATCTTAGGCAAGTCAGATAACAAGGTAGGTGCTTTCAGTAATGTGACCCCTAATGACATCACATCTGAGGGTGTTGATTGCCATCATTTGCTCTGTCCCTTAGCACACTGGTTCTTTCTGCAGGCTGAGGCAGGTGTCGTTACTGTGGCTAGGCTGGGCAGCAGGGTGAGGAAAGAGAAATGTAAGTGGCTCCCAGTTTACTTTTTCTGCATATATATATTTGAATTTTTTACTGCATTTCAGCCTCTCCAGGAGTAACCATGTGGTTTAATAGGTAGTTCCTGTCTTTCCAGCTTCTACTTACTAAGGAAAGAAAGTGTTGTTCACTGGAGTTAGAAGTATCATGTTACATTGTGTAATTTGTTCTGCATTTGAAATTATTAAAAGTATGACAGAGGTCTAAGAAACATTTGCCTACTGGATATTTCTGGTCCTATTCACTGATGTGCTTGAAATACCAGTTTCCTCTGGAAACTGATATTTAAAGAGTATGTGAGGATGTCAATGACTTGAATTGTTTGGGAAATCAGTAATAACTGGGATAATGGATGGGATAATGCAGGTTTGTAGTGTGAATTATTTTCAAAGGCTATAAAGAGGAAAATTATTAGAGAGAATTATTTGGCAATCACACTTATTGTCATATTTTGCAATGTTTTAAAGGCTAGATTTTGGTTTTATAGGACTTTGAAGAAAAGAGCTTTTCAAATATTGGACACTGAAATGGGGCAATTAAAAAAATATGAAAGTGCACACTCTCAAATTAATGTGAGATTAGTGCTCTCTTTTGTAGAAGTATTTTAAAGAGGTAATTTTCTACTTCTGTAAACTTACTTGCCTAATTTATGTATACCTCTTTCTCTCAGAAAGTGTTGTAAAGATTGTTCTACCCACCCCAGTATTTTAACTCTCACCCTTGTGGAATTCAGCTCTGTATCCTAGGCTTTCACACACAGGAGTAAAAAGGCAGAAGTGAAGGATACCTTAAGTATTCTGCTCCAAACATTGTCTTTATTCATTTCATATCTCTGAGTGAATATTCCTTTCAGTTATTAAACTGTAATGTGTCTTTTAGTAGCAGTGACGGGTAGATGAAGAAGTAAACACTAAGGTGTCCTGTGGGCTCTGTGCAGCATTAGTCTGCTGCTCCTCCAATTACTGCATCTTCTATAAAAGCTCTTAGGGGTGAGCTATAGATGTGTGTGTGTGGTGGGGGGGGAGAGGCAGATGGAGGAGGAGAATGGGAAGATTTGCATAATCTGATTGAACTACCAAACATCTGAGACAAGACTCTCAAGGCAGTCAATGGAGAGAATTTGGCTCTTTGAGAGGGTGATTCAGAACAGCTGAGCTATGTAGGCTGCTTAGAGAGACTACAAATCAGACATTTTAGCTGGATGGTATAAATAATCATTCCTCCACCTTCCATGTGTTAAATTTACCATATGGCCAAATGTAGATTCACGTCTGGATAGTTGTAGGCTAAACTTTTATCATAATCTTAATGTATTTAAACTGATTAAGTATTGTTGAGGTAGCATCTTCAGTAGTTATCAGCCATCTATTAACCTCCACCCATATTTATTTATCCCTTTGTCTTGCAGAATAAAAAAATAAAAATAATTTTAAAAAAAGAAGGCAGAGTTATTGCTAAAACCAAAATAAATTTTAATAGAATTTGCATCAATTTACCTAAAAAGTGGCATATTCCCTTGGGATATTATGGTACTGAACTGAGCTCTGTGGAAAGCAGTGTACCAAATCTATGGTCACATCATGCACTACTTTAATAATTATTCATGCACAATTCTCAACAGAACTTAATCTTGATAATTTGGTGGTATTTATCTCCATCTCTTTTTTACTACTTTAATAAATCTGCTGGAACTGAAGAAACTACATTTCTCTGCAAAGCTTCTTTTTCCTGGATGTTATGGGATATATAATCCTTGAAGGAGCCTACTTTCATCTGGGCTTTGACTTTATTTTCAAAAGAGAGTGTGTGGGCCATTATAATATTCTGAGTCAAATAAATTACTTTAGTTGCCTAATAACAATACTTCAACCTAAGTATTTTTTGTTGGTTTGTTTTGATTTTTTTTTTGGTGTTTTGGTTTGGGGTTCTTTTGAGGGGTTTTTTTTGAGGTTTTTTTTTTTGTGTGTGTGTGTGGGTGGGTTTTTTTGTTTTTTGGTTTTTGGTTTGGTTTTTTTGGGGTCAAGCATCATGTTGCTCATTTTACCACAATATGCCCATGGATTTGAACAGCAGTCTCAAACAACTGAAGACTGAAAAATAAGCACACATTGCTGAAGAGTTAGATGGCTATGCTATTAAATTATCTTTATTTCAGTAACTTGTCTAGCAAGAAGCATTGGACTGCTTCTTAAATAATTTTTAGTAGAAAACCATAGTAAGTGAATTCAGAACTTATCACTTTTAAATAATATTTTAAATAGACTAATTCAATGGAGCATGATAAATAAAATAATATTGCACTTGATGGACCTAAGTCTGCTACAGGTGTATGGAAAGTTTTAGCAAAGGACAGATCATTCTTTCAGTAACATAATTATAAGAGTTCAAGTACTGTAATTACCTTAAAAGCTTAGATGAATTGACCATTTAATAGCAGTGAGAGGACACAAAATTGCTATAAATGTTCAGTATATATATCAATAGTCTGAATTTTTTAGTGTGTTTGCTTGTTTGAACATCATAATATGTAATTCCTAAATTTGTCTGTAGAACGGTAGCCTGCCTTATAAAGTAAGCGTGTGAAATGTTTCATTACATTGTTTCAAAAAGGTAGCAAAATAATTGTGTTTTGTTTTTGGATATGCTGCAGGTTTTCCATTTTAAAAACTGTCACCAGAGTATATTGAATTTGATCTGAGAAAAATACACATTTTGTTATGTTAAATTGGGAGTTTCTTTCAAGCTGTTTTATAAATATAGACCTGTATAGTGTCCAAGATTTGAATATTTACTCTACGTCTCCTATAATATTTTGAAAAAGAAGTCCAAATTACAGGAAGCCACCTGATCACTTCAATCCCAAATTACATTCAAAATGACAAAATAAGGTATTCCTTTCAGCTCAGTATGACATAGAAATTGAGTTTTACAGTGTTGTTATACATGTGTTACATCCAAGGGACCTTAGCTTGTATCCTGAAATGTTTATGAGGAAATTTCTGGCATGGCACGTGACCGTCATGACACTGGCTGAAAAAAAGGCAGAGACAAGAACAAGAGATTGCGTGGTTATTTAGAGAGGGATATTCCACTGTATGCCTAGAGAAGAATCAGTATGTAGGTAAATGTCATACACTAAGCAGTTTCAAAGGAAAAGAAAAGAGATTATTTTGGAAAGCTAAATATTTAAAGTATTTTTTATTTTATTTACTGTTGGATTACATTATTATAACCTTTTATGAAAATGAGTTCCAGTTTTTGCAAGCAAGGCACATACAATATACAACTTTGTTAATAGTGGTGTGTTAGATAAATTAACCACAATGGTGCTTTAAGTGATAAAAATACCTCCTTTTTAGATTAACTTTGCTGCACTGAGTGGTGATTTTTACAGGGGGGCGTGCTTGGCAAGAATGCCTGGATGAGTGAAAATGAATCAGGCACAAATTTCTTGTCATGATTTCTGCCTGGGGACTTCGACCATGATGATATTGGCTGAAAAACTCTGCTATCATGTCATGCATGTGCCATCAACTCCTATTAGCAGTGGGACAGAAGTAAAACTAGATTACTTGCAGTACAAAGTAATTTGTAATTTGCTATTTAAAAAGTGTGTTTATTTACAAATGTAGTAGAACAAAATAGCATTGCTGTTTTTCATCTGGAAGCATTATGTTTTGCCAGGAGTTAGAGATAATCTATTTAGATTTAGCAAATTTTCAATGTCTTTGAAGCAGAATAGTTTTTTTTTTACAGTGAAGCTGCTGTTAAATGCTGTGGAAATTGGATTTTAATTGGTGATTTTGTGAACAAAGAATATATTATAAGAAAAAATTTCTGAACATCATCCATCCATTTGGCCACAGATTACAAACTATTAAGCAAATTTTGTGACAATTGAAGCATGTATATTTACAGAATACTAAAATAAAGATTTTTCCTGAATCATAAAAATTCAATTGGAACTGTGTCAACTCATAAATTAATATTTTAAAGATTATGAGAATTACAATAATCAGAAGTACATAAAATAAACAAGGATAAATCTAATTGGTTTTCTACATAACTGAGCATTTTTTAGGATCAGGTGATATAATTTGTAACATATTTGTTCTGGCTAAAACAATTCACTATTTGGTTTATGTAAAACACATTGTATTTAATTCCTGCATGATCTTCAAAAAATATACAAATATAGAATATTACTCCAAGCATGATTCTACACTGGCTATGAAATGCAGTTAAAATGTTTGGATAAGAGCTTGTGCAATGTTTAAACCAATCTAAATTGAAAACCTAGTTTGTCCATGAGGATTAAGTTTTCAAGGAAGGATAGCAGTGTATTGTTTGTTCAATTTTACAAATAGAGGTTTAAAAAATACATGTTTCATTCAAATTATTTGGAGATAACCTTTAAACTTTTATCTTTTGCAAATTCAGTAGCTTTCTCATGTCCATGGAACTGCATTAGCAGGTAGTGTTGTCACTAGGTTCCTGAAGATACAGAATTATGCCACCACTGACCTCTTGATTCTAACTGTGGAACTATTCTGAACATACCTAGCCTTGGAACAACAACAAAAAAAAAACAACAAAAAAACCCACAAAAAAAACCCAAAAAAACAACAAAAAAAACAAAAAACAAAAACAAAAATCAAAAAAAACCCCAAAAAACCAAAACAAAACAAAAAAAGATTTATTATTTTTGTGCATAGAATAGAAACTTAAATTTATCCATCTGATTCCTGGGCTAACTTTCTTCACAGCTTATGTCAAGCCCTTCCATTCTCAGTGAGCTAAGCAGGTGACAGAACAGTCAGATTATAACTCTAATTTTTCCATAGAATTTTATCTATAGCTGAGATATATGGTTTTATGTTGGCTGAGTTAGTGTTTACTTGACTTAAAATAATTCTGATTTAAAGAATAAATCTTTTTAGTTCTCCATCATTTGTTACGCATCCCTAGATTTTTTTTTCCCCGCATTTCCAATGTTACCTAATAGGAATAAAGTAACCACTCTAGTGGAAGTTTTTACCAAGTGTAATACTTGTGCAATACAAGCCTTCTTTGATATTTCGTCAGCTGCCTCACAGAAAGATCTTTCAAACAACTAAAATGTCAATTCTACTGTGTTTTTTTTTAAGGAAGCTCTTTGAGCATTACATGTATTGCTAGAAAAGTTTCAAGTTTCCCAAGCATACAGACTGGTGCATCAAAATGGATTAATGACAGGTTTTTTGAGTGTTCTAAACATCAATCCATGCTTAATATAAAAATTTGCTGACAGACAATTAGGTAACTAATTTCAGTTCCTGTGCCAAAGGATGAACTATAATAAGGTTTAAGTATGTTCCAAGTGGAAAAAAAAATAACATTACATGAAGCTGAGTCTTGAGCAATTAAAACTTTGTGAAAGATGGTTGAATTTTTACAAGCAGTCTAATCACACAGAAATATGTCTTCGCTGTAGAACAAGGATGTTCTTTTTTTTTTTTTCCTGCTGCCTCGGTTTCTCTCATGTTGGGAAGTGACAGTGTGTCTCCTGTTGTACGTGGGCTGGAAGTTCACTAATGCAAGTGATGGTGTCAGGCAACTGAGATAGTAATACTTCACTATGTCACAACACAATAGTGTTTTGAGCTGAAAACAAAGCTTCTTGGTGTATATATGTTTCAAAAAGAACAGCATTACATTTTATCCCAGTGTCAGAACAGTTTTAAGTGAATTTATTAAGTTAATTTTGTAACATTCAGGAAAAAATAAAGATAACATTATGCTATTTTCATAACTCTAACAAAGATCTCACTTGCATTTTTCTGTTTCATTACTTAAATATTAGTTTGCTATTGGGATGGGGGTATATTTCTTAATCTATATAGAGATATCCTATAATTGAAAACCCAGCTTTCTTTGTACTACTGAAAAAGTTAAGCTGCAGAGGGTGGGGAGCAAACTAAAGAAAAAAACCTGAAACACCCAAAATTTTTATACATAGGTATAGAAATGGCAATCAGAAAACTGAGTGTTTCTGGATAGGTGAAAAGTGTGTGTCAAGTTTTCATGAGCTGTAATTTAAGCATAACTTATGACAAGGGATGAAAGAATTTTAGATCTTAGCAGAGTATTGTTTATATTGAATTTTGGAGATGATATAAAAGAAAAGGTTCTGGATTCAGTTGTCATAGTGCTGTCAGAATGGCTACCTGCTGGTTAAGGAAGAGTGACAGATGGCATCTCATCAAAAGGTCCTTTATTCATGACAGACAATGAAAAACATCGCACCACTGCACCAGAACCTTCCAGCTGATAAAGGTGACTTGTGCTTTATACATGCATTTGTAAGAGAATGTGTTCTAAGCAGGCAGTGTCCTTTCCACCCCCTTCTCAGAGACCTTCTCTTTTGGAGAACTTTGACAAAGGAAAACCTCAGAAAGACTGAAGGAATCAAATAAAAAGTAAAGGTATTGAAAAAGTACAGTCCTGTAATAGAACTGTTTCTTCTACCATGATTGCATGCCAGTTATTGCTTTCTCCCAAGAAAACAAAGAACTGGATGGGTCAAATTCTGCAGTCTTGTGTTCATATGGCTCCTCTTTACCTCAGTAAGAGACATGTTATCACACAAATGCTTTATCTTAGGCCAATAACTTGGTGAGTGATTCCCTGTTTTACCCGCTTCAGAGAATTTTCCATCTCAGCCAGTGAGAATCAGCTATGGACAAAGTATATGAGCATGCACTTGTGTTCCACAGGTTGTTCTGCTGGTGGAGTAAAGCATCTGACTGCTTCATGTAATGGTGTGGTAAGATACTTTGTGAAATACTATTAATGAAATATTAAGCCTTTTTCCAATGTATGCAGTATGATGATAGAATTTAAAACCTCCAGCCAGATATAAATCTAATACATGACTCTGTAACTAACTTAGCCTCTCTAACTTCATCTGAGGGATGACTTTTGGCAGTACCTGAGGGCCTGCTGCTTTCGATTGTTTTCTCACACATTTCTAATTAGAACTGATGTGTGTGTGTATATATATAAACAAATGAAGGTAATCACTTCGCCAAGGTATCTCAGCAGCTCATAGGAAGGACAGAAGATGCTTTGGAGCAGACTCATTATGGTTGCGCTTTATGATGTGCAATGCTGGGAATGTGAATAGCCAGTCCCTTAAAAAGGGATGTAATAACTAACTCCGAGAATCAGGTCTGTTTCCCTGTAATGCCACAGAGCCTGCACCACCACACCCATCTGTTTTCATGTGGTGAGAACTTGAGCAGACCAAATCATGGTAAGAATTTCCACCCTCTCCAATTCCTAAGCTGCCTGTCACTTCACCTTCTCTCTGTCACATCTCATAGACCCTCCTGCTGACATACAGATACAGGTTCGCCTCACTGATCAGGTCAGAGTGCTGGTGCAGAGGCACTTGGCTGGGAAGGTGTCAATCCAGAGGAGGGTGTGAGAGCAGGTGGAAAAATAGGCTTTTTCTATGAGGGAAAATTTGGAGCATAACCATAGTCAGACATTTTCCATTCCATAAATATATGTAAATAGACTAAATAAATAGCATATGCTTCATTTAAATAATGTTACACTTATTTATTTATTTATTTATTTATTTATTTATTTATTTATTATTTCAGGTAACCTTATATTTATTTCTGTGTTTGAAGCTATTTAAGTAATGGTTATGCCAGCCAGTGCTTGTTATGTGTACTGGGAGGCAGAAAAATGCTTTGGCAGTTAAGCAGCGAGGATGAGTTTGAAAGTTTGAATCATTCTGGCATTAGTTCTACTAAGGGGGAACATTTTGTTTTGTTGAAGTTTTGCAGATGGTTGAAACTTAACCCTTGTCAGGTATTACAGCTCCCATAACTTCAGAGAAAAATCTCTCTTCTCTGTGAGTTCCCTGTGAGTTATTTTTCAATTAATTTGTAGTCAAACTGAATAGAACCTGACCTAGTGATGCAGTCTTTTAATTTGTGATTTGTAACCCAGTGATGCAGTATTTTAATTTGTGATGCAAGCAGATCTGAATTAGATGACCTAAAATATTGGCTAGGGTGGTTTGATACAAATTGGTAGATTAGCTAAGTACAAATAATATTTAATTTCTTTAGCAATTATGTTTAAATTTCTTTAATAGTTATGTTTCATTTTAGAACACATTTTAGTACAGGTTTTTTCTATGTGCAATGTATTTGAAGGATATTTACTGAAACAACTGTAAATTCTGGCTTTTTTACTTAAAACATTCATTTCCCTTAAAAATAGCTAAATGCAAATTATTTGTTAAATATAAAATGTTTCCAGTAAATTGTTTAAAGAAGCTTTTTTGTATAGTGCATGGCATTATAGCACACACAAAGAGAGTCCCTGCCAATGTGTCTGGACCCTTAAAGTCAGCAGCCTGGAGTCAGATTTGGTCTGACCTGCTGTCCAGGTTTCAGCTAGGATACTTCCTCCTCAGTAGCTGTTACCATGCTGTGTTTTGGATTGAGAATAAGAATGGTGCTGATAACACACTTATGTTTTGGGTTTTTTTGGGTTTTTTTTGCTAAGTGGTGTTTATCTTAAGTCTTTTCCTGTCTCATGCTCAGCCAGTGAGAATGCACAAAGGAAAAACAAGTTGGGAGGCAGCATAACTGGGAAAGGTGACCCAAACTGACGAAAGGGATATTCCACACCATAGAATGCCATGCCTAGTATAAAAACTAGGAGGAGTTACCTGAAAGGGGATTTGGGAAGGGGGATCTGATGCCAGTCAGTGGATGGTGAGCAATTGCATTGTGAATCACTTGTTTTTTTCTATTACTGTTTACTATTTTTATTGTATTTGAATTCACTTTCAGTTATTAAACTAATGCAAAAATACTGCATTACTAGATGAAGATAATGAACAGCATAAGGAAGGATCTTTTCCTCCTTTGTCCCATGTCTGCTGGACAAAGGTCCCCACGAATCTGTACTTCATGCATGGGTAGGGTTGTTGTTACCTGGTCTCTGCTGGTCTGAGATGCTGTTGTGTTGCAGCTTCTCCGGGTGTGGATACAAGAACAGCAAAGAAATAAACATAATGAGATTGTTTGAATTTTTATTTAATAATATCTAGAAATTCCAGAAGAGTTCTCATCTCTGAACCATGGCCTCTTGGTATAATTTAATTAATAGTGTATTGGAGCACTTTACAAATTAAACTTCTATGGTAATACTGTTTGTATTATCCTAAACTTAAGTTCTGTCATCAAACATAAAATATCAAAACTGAAATATTGAATAGTAAGGTTTCCTACTTTAAAGTTATTAGCTTTCCCCTTTGTTTGGCAAGCTATATTCAGTTGACCTAAAACTGATATCAGCACTATATCAGTGATGTGTGAGCTCTGATGTCAGCATGTGGATGAGTGTCAAGATCCACTTTAAATGTGCTTCTCATGTCTTGAAAAGGGTTTTGGTCTCCCTGGTGTGCAGGAAAGATGTGGCTCACAACCGGATGAGTGTTTGTACTTTAAATGCTGCTGTGTTCCTCCATTCCATGTCCAGGCTTAGAAATAAGTTGGTGACAATGGGGAGGCCGGCTCTGGTCACCCTGTTGTGGTCACCTCACCTTCTGCATGCAGAAAAAAAGAACAAATGAAACTCTGTTTAGTCATGGTTTTGAAGGATGGAAAGGCACGCATTTGGACTGGAGAGAGGAGCCATGTCATGCCTTAGTAGGTCTGCACATCCAGAAGATGGGCACCCACCCAATGTCTCACACAGCTGTCTTTATCAGTGCTTTCTCCAGGACACAGTACTCATGTAGGCCTCAGAAAGGAGATGTTTGTCTCCAATGTGTATGGTCTTAGTGGTAATATAAGAAGAATGAAAATAGCACTCATGAGGCTTCACAGAATATTGGACTGTGAATTGCCAATTCATTTTCTGTTGCTCTGCTATCTTAAGATTATGCCTTTCCACAAAGAGCTGACAAGAAAAATTCATCAGCTTGGTTTGCCCCCCTCCCCATATATTATAATGGGTTTGTCTTTTAGGTTTTTTTCTGTTTCATTTGTTTTGTTCAAAGTTAGTTTGTTTTTTGAGTACCTATTTCTTTAACTCAGAACAGGCAAAGAAGCAGCTCCCTTCCTCTAAATGAGGCACCCCAATAGTGAACCACCATAAAAGTTAAAGGCATTGCTCAAGAGCTCCTTTGTGGAGGATGAATTTCCTTCTTCTAGACAAAAACCAAAATAAGCATAAACTTACAGCAACTTCTGGTTATTGATGAAAAGAGAGAGGTCCAATGTCAGTGCCCAAGTCAGAAATCTTCAATTACAATTTAAAGTCATTATGCTGAGTTTTGCCCATGCAGGAGATGGACTTATTAGCCCTATAGCTTTTTTCTATAAAGTTGAAATTACCTAGCTTTTTTATGCCTTCCATGTGCTTCTCTAAACAGCCAGTTCAAGTTTATACACCTCTGAGTCTTCTTGTTATTCCTTTCTCCAATTATTTTACAAATTTTTAATTTCAAGTAAAAATGCAGCTTTTCCATCCAGCTCAGAGATTAATATCAGAGGCTCAGCAACTGTGTTGTTTCCTACTGAATTATGTTCTGTTTTCCTCAAACCGTTTTCCCAGTTTGTTGTTTTCTTTGAATTTTATTTCATGTGAAAATTTAATTTCGGCTTACTTATTTTCTCCTACTAAAAAAAATTTAATTTCAGCTTACTTATTTTCTCCTAGTAAAAATTTTGGCTTACTTATTTCTCCTGAATAACGCTTAAGCCAAGATGATAGATTTGTGTGGAACACTACCTCCTGGTTTGGCAGCGAAACACTTCTAAGGGTTTGAAAGATACAGCCTTTAGTGCCCTTGCATTTTTCTCTTCTGTTGGAGAACAAGCACACTGGCACATTGCTTTTCCTAAAACTATTTTAATTCTTGAGCTTTGCACAGGTGGGCATCTTGCCATATTGCAGCGTCTGCTATGTGATTAAACCAGCTGAAACTTCTGATGCTTTAATGGTGCTGGAGCATAGGATTTTTTAAAGGGAAGTAGATTAGAAAGAAATAGGAAAATTACTTTCAAAATCTCTTCTAGCAAAAGTTCTGTACTGGGACTCAAATATTTTTTCATACATTTTACAATAAATGAGTACATGCATGAGCCTAGAATTAATGTAGTTATAATTAAGCTGCTCTCAAAGTCATTAGATATTTTAAGCTGTTGAGCCATTTTCCAGCCCATTGACTTTATTTAGACATAATTATGTTTTTTAACATGTTGGTCCAAAGAATGCTGTGATCATGATTATATACATGCCAGAGTGCAGCAAACATACTGCACAATGATGTATCTTTATTTTAGGTTATAGGTATGACCCCAGATATCTGATGATGCATTGGGAGAGATTTTTTTTTTTTGGGGGGGGAGGGGGGAACGCAGGCCAGGAGATGCTTTGAGGTAGTGGTAGGGCTTTGATTTGCTTACTATTTACATTTTTCTCTGGAGTTTTCACACTCTTTGCCATGGCTGTTATTTCTTCAACTGCTGCTTCTTCACCTGTCATGACTGTTGTAATTATACCCCAGCTCTCATTTCACAGTTGGCATCCTGCTAGCAAAATGATAGTATTACATGGAATCATTCCAGAATTAAGAGAATTCCATTTTGATAAGTTTGTGAATCTGTTGAGTAATTTAAAGCTTAACTTATTCCTTGAGTTTCGGTGGTCTGACAAATATAAAACAAGAAATAAGAAACTGGCCAATTATTTCTTCCTGCACAGAGGTAACCCACATATTTTTGGCCAGGAGTACCCTTTTTGTTGGATGGTGATTGAACTGTGACTTTAAAATTCATGTGTCACAGCTTAGGGAAAAAAATCACATTTTTCCTTTTAGGAAGATGCTGGGAAATCTCTGCTTATGAACAGGAACCTCTGAGAAGGGTTAAGATGCTTTGCTTAGAAAATTTCAGGGAGATAAAAATTCAGGGATAGTTTAATTAATTTCTTTTTTATTCGAGAATACTTTTAGGAGAGAGGAGTGTTCCCGGTTCTTTTTGACACCATGCTCTGTTATATAGATACCTCCATAAAAATTAACAGGGCATCTTAAATATGTGTTATATCAAATGATGTGATTTTAAGTTTAAAATGAGCATATTATCCAGAGCACATCCAGGCATTCTTATTCCCTATAGGGGTGGTTTGGTACAGATCGACCAGATCCCCACAGCTGATAGAGCTGGAAACTGCTAGGGAAAATAAGGACAGGGATGTTAAAAGAGTGCTTTTCTTTTGAGTCCTTAGGCATATTACTCAGGACTTCAGAAAACTGATACCATTGCCCTGAAGTCTCTCTTCAATTAGGTTTGAAGAACTTAACACAGGGTTTGTGCAAGTGGTAGGGACCAAAAATATTTTCAATCCTAGAATGTAGCAGCTTTTGCCCTAGAGAGCAGAACACTGGGTTTGATTCCTCCTTCAGCTTCAAGAGCTTTAAATCCTCCCACACAGTAGAATGCTGACAGTGGAAAAATACTAAAGAAGATGTAGGAACAAACATAAGGCAATCCTTACCATAGGCCCTGAAAGCAGCTCTTGATTGATTTAGTGAATCCCATGTTATGTTTGACCTGTCCTTACCAGAGGGCATTGAAGTTCTGCAGTTAATGAATCTTGGTAATTTGGATACCTAGAGACCGAGGGAGGAACTTTACTCCTGATTTTTCTTATCTTATAGACTAATATTATTGAATATCACTTCCCTCTACTCTTCAGCTAAATACCATGTGAATATGTAGTAGGAACTCATATTGTTTTGGTGTGATCTGAATAAGCCCACCAAGATGAGGAAAGGTTTTGCAAGGTTTTGGGCTCTTATCTAGGTGTTATTACTCCAAGCAACCTTTTGGGCACACTCAGCCTCCTAATGGGGATTAAAGTCAAACAAAGAAGCACCTTATGAATTCAGGCATTACTTGCACTACACAGGGATAAGAAAAAGCTTTGGGGAGTTAGGAATGGAATAGCACTTCCATTCTTAGCTCCTTGGTGAATTTCACTGTTTATGACTGAAGTGAAACAAATAACTTCAATTATAATGATAGTTTGAAGGAATGAAACTCACTAATTAAAAGTGGGTAAGCAACAATATTTAATTAATGGATTTAATTACTGCATCTAATCCTTGTGTGTAATTAATCACTGTTTCTGACTAAGATAACATTAGCTATGAATAAGTGATGTTGGTTTGGGTGGAAAGCCATCTTTCCACTATCAGTCTCAAATGGAAAATCTGCCATTACACATTGGATCACCCTGTTCTCTGGATATTGAACTCTTCCTCCCATGTGAAGCAAGGAGGCATGCTTGGAGGGGTGAGCTAAAGCATCAGCTGCAGTTACATTGTGCTTGTCCTGCTTTAAGTCTTTGTAGCTATCTTGTTTGTGGATTATAACTTTACTTGGCTGTGCCAATTTCAGTGCGGTAGGCACACCACTCTCCCAGGAGTAGGGAATAGGGAGTGTGGATTAAGTACCTGAGAGCAAGGTGCTGTATTCAGGAAAAGTACTTAGTGTACTATAATTTGCATTTCTTTCTGATCTAATTTCCTATATTGTACCCCTGCTCCTGTAAATACAAGTAATATTTTCTGAAGGTTCTTTTTTTTCATATCAGCATAGGAAATATGTGCCCATGCTGCAGACCACCAACATTAAATAGACTACGTAGAGTATTTGTGTAGCATGATTGTCAGAGGTGGAGTCATACACTTCACTCTCAAGAGATTAACAACAATATATTATATTTATACAATCCAGTGAGATATGAAAGTTCAATATGTCAGTGGTTTAACAGGATTTGCTGGCAAGGTACACTGGAGTATTTCCTGCATAGAGGACAGGATCAGACAAAACCATCAGGGATACCGCCCTGTTGAATCATGAGGTTCAGAAAGCACTTTATGAATGCATCTTTCAGAAATGAATTCTAAATTCCTCAGAAGAGGATGTAGGTGCAGCTGGATTCAGACTCAGTCTCAGACTTTGTCAATGGTTTATGTCTAAGTATTATGCATGTGCAATCAATGTTTTATAACACCTAGCTAAAATAGAAATAAATGTGTTCTTATTCCAAATTCACTTATTAAATAAGGATTCTATCAACCTCAAGGACTAACCTTGAGAGGTATCCCTACTCAAGGTGAGATCCTAGTGTGCAAGCTGGCTGCCGTGCAGAAAGCACAATGGTCTTGGAGCTACCTGCTGTATATGGAGTAATATGGTTTTACTCAAATGTTCCCTGTTAAACAGCATGCTTTGAAACCAATAAGTATGCTGAAAAGGCTATGGTTCATTACTTCTGACTTATTTTTGAACAAATTGAAAAAAGGGAAAAAATTCCAATGATCCAGAATAATAATTGGAACTAATTACTTGCACTGTCACTTACTTCTAGAACAACTTGTATTTTTCATGTACAGACCTGCAAGTATAATGTCCATAGTTTGGTGCTCTATACTGCTTATAGTATTTTATTTCTTTTTAAAATATTAGGATTTCTTATTTTTTAAAATAAAGGATTTCTTATGTTGAATTCTTAGATAAATAAATGAATGGTTCTGATTATATTGTACATCTCAGCTTTTCTTCTCTGACTTGTAGCCCAAAGAAATGCAAAACTTCGTTTTGAAAGCAATTTGCAGGAACATGATGCACAAAGCAACTGTTAAGAGTCACAGTAGTGACACACGTCAAATTCGAAGAAGAGCATTGCTGTTACTATGCATGTGCAAACCTGATGTTTGATGAGAATAAACACAAACACACGATTTCATGTGTGACTTTATTTGCAAAGAAATAGTCAAAGTACTAAAATTACATTTCATTCCCTTGTATTTACAGTTTGGAGGAGGAAACATTATCTCTCAGCCTTTATTATCAACTAGACTTTAAGAACCACTACCAATGTTGATTGCAGCATAAGGTTGGAGATCAACCTTTATCAGTGATCAACACATAAATAATGTTGTGGGGTTGAGGAATTTAGCTGTAACCCCATGAGATGCTCACAGATGAGGCAGCAAGAAGCCATCAGGGATTAGTCCCTTTTGCCATGGGACCTTGAGAAGGGAACCATCGTTCCTCCCTCTCAGAAGACTCTGACACCATCCTTCTCCCTGCTGTGCTGTGCCTTCCCACTGGCAGAGTGTAACTCCTTTTGGACAGGCAGGAACTGCAGGAAATAACCTCCAGCCTAGTTTGAAAGTCCCCCACCAGCATCTTTATGGGATCTGTCTCATAGGTTAGCAATTATATATTTCAATCGAAAGAGAGAATAAGTGAGTGCAGTTATAATTTCTCTTATATAGTGTTAATAAGTAAGGGTGATAGGTTTTTGTTGTTTGGATTTCTCACTCCCCCAGATTTAGCCACACAGACTCAGCTAAAAATTACAGTTTAATTTCTTTTAAATAGAGAAGTTCTGTTTTCAATTATTTTCCGTCACCTCCCAAAGGATTCCTATCTTGGTATTTATTTTTCTGTTGGAGATTACTGTTACTATCCTTGGATCATTTATTAGCTGGTGATGGTTCTTGCTGACTTGGTGGAGAGATTGCTGAGGAAAACTAATACTAACCTCCCTAGTACATTACGGACTTCATGTTAGTTTTAATGGAAGTAAGGGAAAGAGGATTTTCCTTTCACATTTCATCAGAGATCAAAACTGAATCATTTATTTCATCCTGAAATTGAAAGCAACACCTCTTAGAGAAAATTTACATGGAGAAAAACTGTATTGTGTTTCGTGTTCTTACTCTAAAACCCAGCACGCTAAATTGAGTCTTCATTTTTTCTATCTGTTACCTAAGGAATAGTAACTAATTATATCTGGTGACATTTTTTTCTGTCACATTTCATTATTGGAGATACTGCTTAGATTTTGCTAAGCCAGTCAAATACCCTGGTGATTTAATATTGTGTCAGCCTGGTGAATGAATATATGTTGCTTATCTGTTAATGTATGTTCTGAAGGAAATGTAACAAAATACCTGAGCTGCTCTGAGCTCAAAATAAATGGAGAAGATAATTCCCATTGTTTTAGCAAGTTTACTTTGTTTTTGGTGGTTTTTTTTGGGTTTGTTTTTTTGTTTTTTTGGTTTTTTTTTTTTGTTTGTTTGTTTTTTTGGTTTTTTTTTGTAACAGCACAATAGCACAAACAGCAAACTGTTGCTTCCAGAATCAGTACCTGTTGGTCTTCTTATCAGCATGTCATGTATGGACATTGGAATATTACCTTATTGTTTAATGGACCTATTTGTATTTCAGCTAAAAGCTGAAAGCTCTGCCTCACGAGGGAAGAGATTCTTTAGTTTTCCTTCAGTTTCACCCTCTTCCACTTTTCTCATTTCCTTTTTTACATTAGTGTCTGAATGGGGGGAAAAAACAAAACAAAACAAAAAAAAAACCCCAAAACCAAAAGAACAAAAGTCAAGAAACAACTAAGGAAGAGAGTTTTAAGAGAACTTTATTCCATGTTTTTTGCTTATATGTTCTCTGTATTTCCTTTAATAACTTTCATGTAGTTAGACCTATGGACTCTGATGGACTCTTGTGCTCTGCCCTTTTCATTGCCAGAATTTGTGTTGGGATGAGTCTCACTACTGTCTAGTAGAGGTTTTCAACAGAGCCCTGACAGCCTGACTTGTCTCAAATTTAGAGTCACAAGCAGAGCTGCTTGACAAATATTGAGTGTTGTAAATGGGCTGTAAAAGGAATTACTCATTTTCTCTCTCCCTCAGTGATGTGCAAGCATAATTAATAGATGTAAAGCTTTCTCAGTAGGGCTTTCCTTGGTTGGAAGTCCTCAGCAATCACACATTCTGATGTTCACAGAATGCAAGAATAGAATTTCTGGATTAGAGTGGTTTTAATATTAAAGTCATTTATGAATACAAGTATTAAAGCTTATATGCATGCATATGTCTTCTTAAGGGTTGCCATCTGCCCCAGGCATGTACATGATAGCTGGCATCTTTTAGGAAAAGCTGAATAATCTTATTTTTGAAATAAAATAACAGATATCATAAAATATATTCTCTGGCTCAGCAGGGCATCCTCTGACTTATTATGAAGATAGTGAAGAGGTGTAAGGTTTTTCTTTTGTTTTTTTCTAATACATTAATCTTTTAGGTGTAGTTTAATGACAGGCAATTGTTTGAATGCTGTTTTTCTCTACAGAATCCCTCAAGGTTGTTGATCTGATGTGTGATAATGAAAAAATATTTTCTAATGCCTTGTATTAGTTTACCACAGGGACATATCACAGGAGGTGATTTCCAAATATGATATTCTTGTTGAATAACCAGTGAAGACAGAACAGTAGAATTTTCTAAAAAGCTACATTACACAGGAGTTTGGTTTTGGTTTTTTTTGTTGGCTTTGGTGTTTGTTTTGTTGTTTTTGTTTTTGTTTTTCCTGAGCTACAACTATGAGCTGTTGCACTTGCTTTCAGAGAAAATATTCACAGCTGTTATGCATATCTGTCATATAGAATAGCTGCAAGTGACTACACTGGAAGCAGAGAGCACTTACTACTAGACTAGATAAAACATTAGAGAGCACTGATACGTGACCAACACAGACATATAATGTTATTGCTCCATCTCCCTCCACAAAGAATCATGGGAACACGGGAGAGTTACAGGATACTTTTCACTGGGTATGGCTGAGATGGAGTTACCTTTCTTCACAGGAAACCTCACAGTGTTGTGCATTTTATTCTTGGATAGGAAGGTGTTGGTAGCACATCGATGTTTTGGCTACTGCTGAGCAGTGCTTGCACACATCAATGGTCTCTCCCAGCATTTCCTCCTCACCAGCAGCCTGGGGGTGGGAAAGATCTTGGGAGGGAGCGTAGCAAGACAGCAGACCAAAATTGACCAAAGGGGTAGTCCATGCCATGTGATGTCTTCTCAGAAGTAAAAGCTAAGAGAAAGGAGGATTAGGATGTGGACCATTCAGTATTATGATTTTTTTCTTCTGAAACCCTGCTTCCTGGGAAGTGGCTGGGCATCACCCACTGATGGGAAATAGAAATTTATTTTTTTTTTTAACTTTTGCTTCTGCATTTGGCCTTTGATATTGTTTTATTAAACTGTCTTTATCTCAACCCATCAGCTTTTTGCACTTTATTTTCCTCTCCCCCTGTCCTTGGAGGAGAAGAATGATAAAATAGATTGGTGGGCACCTGGCATCCTGCCTAGGTCGAACAACAACAAGGCATCCTTAAGTATCTCTTCCAGCATGACTAACTGCCAGAAGAATTGAATGCCAGGTTTCTTTCATCTGGAATAGAAAAATTTGTATCTAAACCCCTGAAGCTGCTTTTGCTTGGAAAAAAATGCTTTGCTGTCTCTAAAGTGCTGTGATGAATTAGGGAAAGAATTAATGAAAAAGCAAGGGATTTAAATAGTGTTCCATCACTCACTGTAGAAATTGTTAGAGTATAACTAGCAAGCCAAGTTCTGTACCTGTCCATGCTGTTAAAGTGCAGCCTGTTCTGACACCTATGGTAACAAACTGTTCCAATGAGACATGGAGCTAATAAAACCCCATTTTCAACACAGTTTTTCCTTTGTCCCCAACACCTACAAGAGCTTCAGGTTGTGTCCCACGACCAAAGAACACTCAGAGTGGGAGACACAGTCTCACTTGGTCTGAGTGGGCAGGACGCAGCCAACCATGGGCCTGTAGTTTCTACTGGCTCGTGAAACCTGTGAAAATTTCACATGTTTGAGCTTCTTTTTTTCTTTTACAAATTTGATTGAAACCAATGCGTGGGTCCATAAATCAGTTGGAAAGGAGATCACAGAACACTGGAAAACCTAACACTAGCCCCATAAAGTTCTTACCTATTCTGTGTCTCAGTACTGCTGTATTCCTCATTAGTAGTTTCAAAGGAAAACATCTGAGTTCTCCAATGCTTTCTCCTGCATTTGTATATCTTTAAAACACAGATGTGAACTGCTTAATCTGTTCCCAGTTTAATCAAAGATCTAACCTTATATAGAGAGTTTATTCACAAATACAGATAATTCATCAAGGTGCTTAAGTATGTGCTTGTATTAAGATGCCCTGCTGACTCCAGTTGTGCATACTTTAGGACCTTGATGAGGAAGTTTCAGAATATGTGGATAAAAATCTGGTGCTTTCCCAAAGTAAATGGAGGGATGAGCTGAGACATATAAAGAATTAAAACAAATAAGGATAGGAAAAAAAAGCTGGGTGTACTGAAAAGAAGAATTTTGTAGTAAAGTTAGCTGGGAGTAATTAGGTGCTGCTTCTAAATTCATTAGCCAACTTTGATGAATGCTGAGGGCCATGTCAAAAGTGTGGTGTCAAGTTAAACTCAGATGGCTGAAACTATGTAGTGCCCCTCATCAGCTGCCCTGCACCTTTAATGCCCAGAGTTAAGGCGATCTGATCCACCTCTGAATCAGCTCTGCACCAATTTGCTTCTGACCCCAGTATATTAAGCTGAATCTAAATCAGGGACAGAAGCAGTAATAGGAGCATCAAAATAATTCAAAACTGATAGTGAGCTTTATCTTCTATTTTATAACAAATTATTGCCATTCATAGTCTAGGATTGATTGTACGTTAACTGCAAAACATATAATCGCATTGCCTTTTGATTAAGTGCCTTGCAAACCTCCCTGTCTTCAGTGGGGCTTCATTATTGAAACTAATGGCAGCATTAATCTTGGAGAGATGATTCGCAGAGTAAGATACTGCTCAGCATGAAAAAGGTTGTGCATTAGGGGAAAGCTGGTTCTACAGGGGGGTTAGGCTTAGCTCCCTCTGTGATTAATCATCTTCCTCTCAGCTGCTGGTCTGATTTTTTTTTTCTTTAATACACTCCAAATGCAAACAAGGGCACAAACTTACCTGTGGCTAAAACTAGCTCACAGCTGTCAAAGTTGTTTTTCAAACACAGAAAACAGACACAAATCAGATATGATTTCTAATCAGAAATATTCCTACTTCTATTTGTCTCAGTATTGTTCAATCCTTGTCCTGTTAGTTAGGTAACCAACTCTTTAACAGACCAAATCCATTCCTTATTCACATAGATAATAGGGTGTTTTCCTTACCTCATCAATCATTGTCAGCATAGCACTTATACATCTACAATTAGAAAAAAAAAGATTTAGGCAAATAAAACATATAACACTACTCTACTGAAAGTTCACACTCTCATTTTGTCTTACAGTCAGTCACAAGGCCTAATAGCAGAAAACTAGATGGATATTTTCAGGTAAAATATTGTAGAAAGGTTTACTGGAAATCATTCTGAAACTAAATGGAAGTATGGAAGGCAAGGCAAATGGGGCCAGAGATGTGGCTGTTGTTGAGACTAAGAAGTAGGAAACAACGGAAAACATGTTGTAAAGCCTTACAAGAGGAGAGGTTAGCCGTGGGGTCTCAGAGGGAGATCTCCTGTTTAACAGATCCATAAATTAATGGAAAGAGAGATAAATAATGAGGTTAGACAATTTTTAGATGCTACAAAATTATTCTGGCTTATTAAAAAAGAAAGCCCAGAAAGCTGTCATGATAGTTTTGCCTGGATAATGTATAGCTATTAAATGATCAGTGGCCCGAAGAAAATAAATGATTACTCTTTGTTTCTTTTAATGAAAGAACTCAGAAGCATCAAGTGAAACTATTAGGAGGCAGGTTTTCAATAGGTAGGTTGAGTTTCCTTTGTAAAATTTGATTTTCAAACTCTGTCCCAGGTGTTCTGGAGACTAAAAATATGAATGGTTCAAAGAGTGCTTAACTATGCATCTAGACATTGAGAAAAAACATCAAGAGTTATTAAAAATCAAAATAATTATATAAAAATAGGTAGCCCTAGGGAATTGCTCCCCCAGCAGAAGACAATCATCCAAAATACAGAAGAGTTGCAGTCCACTGGAAAGAAGAAACTCTGCTAGGGAAAAGAAGGAGTTTGCTACCCTTCTTCACAAATTATTCTTTTTTCCTTTTTATGTTTCCCCTTTTCCATTTCATTTCCTCATGGTTATTCCAATGGTCTTTTGAACAGGGAGATGCTATTGAGCCATTAGGAGCTGACTGTATTCCCTTTATTTCCTGTTGTAAACCAAATGTCTTTGTATCATCACAATTGAAACCACAAAACAAATTTAATTCAATGGTGAGAGAAGAATTTTTTTGCCATTAACTTTAATATGATGATCAGCTTAGTGACAGCCAAGCCAGGGAGCCAGAGCAAAGATGTGTCATACCTGCATGAGGAGAAACATTAGACCTGTTTCTGCACTGATCCTTGCATGAATAGTGTAGTATCTGAACTCCATGCTTGAGGAGTTAATTAATATCAATGTGTCTAAAGGGCAAAAACTTTTTTTAATCTGGAAAACACTAAAATTTCCTGGCAAAATATCCAGTCAGTATTTTGTATCAGAGGTAACCTGTGGTGAAAATCTTTTGGAAAAAAAGATTTTGGAAAAAAAGGCAAATGTGATAGGACCAAAACTGGTCACTGAGTTTGGTGTTATAGGAAGAAATCCAGATGAATAATAGATAAAGTTTGAAGTGTGCAACTGAGAAAATCTACACTCTGTTTATGTTGCAATAATGTCCCTCAGACTCACTGAGTTAGACATTCTGGATGACCTATTGCAGGTGCCTGGAGACAGGCTGCACCTCCTTTCCTTCTCAAGAAAAAATTCTATTGTGTCTATGGTTATCCAGTCTGTCATAAGACTTTTGGAACCTCTGCTGATGCCTGGAATTGTTGATTTTGATGGTCTGATGCTCTTAAGATACTGCATGTTGTTTGTTTAATCACTGTCGTAAGCAGTTTTATCATTCAGCTGAATTGCTCTCTTAGCTTTAAAAAACATTGATTACAGGGTATGCAGTGACAGCACTCTTTTTTTAGACTTTAAAGCTGCAGACAAGCCCCCTCAAGTATCTGGCTTCTTCTTTAACCTTTTCCTACTAACATAAGCAATGAACACATACATAACATCCTGTGGCCTACTGTATTTAATATAAAACTTTCAGAAGTACCCTGTGAGTTCTTAACCCTTTTCTATGATTAGTTCTCATCCTTCAGGTATGTTTGATGAGCTGTGATGCTCCACCATGGGTACAGTACGTGTACTGCTGCTGACTTGTATTTCCAGTGCAAGGAGAGATGAAGGAACATGGCAGGCCCAAGTGCTGGGGGAATCTACCAATGTAACGCCAAGACAAGGGCCAGCCCAAACACTTCATGAGAAGAAAGCATTAGAAAACAAGCAAGGCAATGATTTCAAAACATCCTTGAGATTATGGAGACTTGCTAAAAGAGCTTGTAACTACCATGGAAAGGTGAAATTCATTCAATCATTTGCTATTAATTATTCACTGAGCTCTCATCTCCACTTAGTGGGAAATTGAACTAAACCTGGTGACCTTTGGAACAATTTCATTAATGCCTAACTGCTTTGCAAAACAGTTTGAAACCTGATTTACTGGAGTAATATTCTCTGTTCTTGTTTAAGAAGTGTCTCTGAGGTCTGTTTTTAATAAAGTGTTACAGAGCTCTTGGAGCTAAAACTGGAACGCGCAGTATGTGAAGAACTTTCACAGGGAACATTTAGAGTAATTGTGTCATGTAGCTGTGTTTATAGAAAGTTGTCACTTGATCGCAGCAGTTGTCACTAGACTTTGCTTATAAATTTCCTGGGGAAAGATGAAAATGCTGCTCTTAAGTAGGGATATTTCCCACAATTTGTGGCAAGGATGCCTCTTCAAGGGGTATATGTGGTCATTGTGGGTGACTTCCCCAGGTTTGCTTCCAAGATATATGCTAGATGTGTTTCTAAATAAATGTGCCCCACAAATTCAAGCACAGGAAATCTGGTAACTAGAACAGCAAAAAGTAAAGGTGTATGCTGTCATTTCCATCACCAAGCTGTAAAGTTAAGAAGACAGTACAAGTTAAGACTGTTAGCAGGAGCCAGCAAAATCACAGATTAAGGAATTTTGCCTTGTTTAGGATGACCTGCTCTGTATTATTTCAGTTTTATGCTCCAGTGATTAAAATTGGTGAGGTTAAACTGGTTTCAAGATCAAATTATCACAATAATTGTACACATGAGGCTCAAAAGTGAGTAACATTTCTGTACCAATATATAATTTTTTGAAAGTGTATGAGTTAAATCTGCTTAACAAGGACAGTAAAGCTCAGCAAGAAGCCACACAGGCTGAGTAATATTGGCAGTAGTTTTATGAGACACAAAATAGTTAACAAATGAGCCTGCAATACCACTGAATACTGAAGATAAAAAGGTAAATAATTCCTAAAGTATTATTAGAGCTGTGTTTATGTTTTGCTACCATTTTTTTTGTGTTACCATGGCAACTCTGCCTGATTGCCAGCGCCCTGTAAGGCATTTTTTACTTTGGCAAACACAAAACCTGGTCAGCTGGCTGCAGGGATGCTGCAGACTGGGACACACTGTTTAATAGCCTGAATGTCCCTCCAGAGATCAGCATCTAGAGTAGCAACAAACAATCAGTCATCCTTGCCTTGGCTGTGTACTTCACATCTCTTATGAAATAAGAGTTAACCCTATGATATTTTGTTCAGAAAAGAAAGGCTTCACTGCAGAGAGAGAGGGGAAAAATATTTTCTGTAACAGTCATAAGTTTCCTGACATTTTTCCCCATTGCAAGTTACTATCATTTTAATAAACAGTAAATGCTAGGTAAGAATAAATATTCTCCTCTTACTCAGCATCTTACACATCATGTTGTAAATTACAAAACTTTTGTTCTCCCTGGAAAAAACATATATCATCTAATACTAACACTAACAAAATGTGCATCTGAAAATAATTTATTTCTTTCTTTCACCATTTCTGTGAGTGAACTTACTTTCAAGGAGAAATAAAGACCTGGTATCTATTTAGTGAGTACTTCAATAGACACTTCAACATCTCCAGATATTTATATACTGGGAATATCACCTTTTCATAGTTGAACAGGACTGCTTCTGATGGTGTGGAGACTTTGAGAGTCCTCGTGTCTCCATTCTTTATAAAGGCAGTGGTGCTTTATAATATTAAAGAATAGAAATGTAAAGATGCAAACATTTCAAGAGACAATCCAGTACCTTTTGTGTTGAAATGGATTCAAGGACACTTACATAAACCTTAACAGAAGTTTATTTGATCATCTGTAAAAAAAAACCCTTCAAGAGGAAGTTCTAAATCTATGCAACTGTTAGTAGAACTTTACTGTTTTGGGGGTTTTTTTCAGAATTAAAAACATCAAACATCCATATTTTAGTCATACCTCTTGAACCTGTCTTCTCTCTAGTTTTCTGAAGAATTCTCTTGTTGGTACTTCTCAGAAAGGGTAGCACTGTGAATAAATAAACATAGGCCTTGAATCATGTTCATGTCTTTTTTCACGCAGTTAATGCATTTATTTTTAACAAGTTTCATCACATTGATTTTTGACTGTGGTTCACATAATTTGAGCTGTGATCTAATCCAGGGTGTTTGCAGCTCTTTTGAGAGCTGACATCATTTGCAGAATTTGAAAGTATTTTTTATGCCATTATTCAAGTAATTGCTGAAAAGATTGGAAACAGAACTAGAATACAGTTGTATGAGCCCCTGTTTGAGATTTCTCCCAGTGATGCCAATAAACATGCAGTAGAATAAATCCTTTCTTTTTACTAAAACATTTTAATAAGATGGGACAGATAGTCCCAGGAAGCCACCGGCGAATCAGGGTATTTCAAGGTCCCAAGAATGTATGCAAGTATAGGTCTCGCTTCCTGAAATTCCTGCTAAAAGCATGTTCAAGGTGGGCAACCAGATCACAGAGCATATTTACATACTGGGAGCAGAAAGAGCCAAGCTGCCTTTGCCAGTTTTCCAAGGTGGCCACCCCTCCTATGCAAACTGGACCCCTGAGCCAGGCCACATGCATCCTCCAGCATTTCCTGCTTTCCTGCTTTGGTACATCTGTGGCTGTATTACATCAGCCTTTTGGTTCAGGTCAGCAAAGCTTTCCCTTTTGCCTCTGCTTACTGTGCTTTGGAAACACCATGGACTGGGTTCAGGGCTCTCAATGCGATTCTTTTACAGGAACTGGGAGCTGTGTTCCAGCAGTACACAGAGACACACACCAAGTGTGAAAGGTTATTTAGACTGCAGACCAGAGTAAAATCCACCTAAAGGAAAAAATTGTGAAAATGTTCAGGTAACACTGACACCTGTTGTTCATAGTTCTGGTTTTGGCTTTTTTTTTGGTTTGGTTTTTTTTTGTTTGTTTGGTTGGTTTTTGTTGTTGTTGTTTTGTTTTGTTTTAGCAGTAGTAGAGGAGAAATCTTACTTTATTTCAGGGCTTTCTGCAGCAAACTGTCAAAGCAAAATAGACCTGAGGACTCTAGCTGGTTATGAAAAAGTCTTTTTCTGAATTTTCTGTTGAAAAAGGATTAGCTTATACAAGAAATTCCTAAATTGGGTTTAGTCAAGTCATCATCTTGTCACACAGTGGCTACACTCCAGAGTGTGTGTAAAGCTCAGAAATGCTTTAGCAGGCTACAGTTGAATCCACTTGATTGAGATTCCTGATCCTGCATAATATAGGTACTCAGATCACTGAATTATGGGGTTTTTGAGCAAGTAGACTTTTATTTTTCATTAAATAGAAAATTAAAGAAGAAATTCCAATGCCTCATGAAGCACTTACACCCACAAAGATAGGATGCTGAAGCTAGCATGTAATAAGAATGTAAATAATAAATAATGCATTAGTGTCTAGTCCATCAGCAGTTATGTATTAAATAGAGATTTCTGAAGCCAGGAGAGCTTTCTGAAAGCAAAGTTTAGAAAGAAATGGAGGGAAAAGCAAAATAAAATTGACTTGAAACAAGTCTACCTCTACAGATTTCACTGACATAATCCCCAGGAGCACAGCGAAAGCTTTTTTGCTCTTATAAAATAAGATAGACTTGATGTGAAAGATTGACCCAGACTCAAGGAATTTGTGATTCCTTAGTACAGGTGTAAAGAAGGATTGCCACTTGCAAGCACATGACTTAGGGATTTCTTAGGTAAGCTTAGTTATTTCAAGCCCACACTCCCCATAACCAAAGAAATTAATTCATTTTTCTAAATTGAGTCTTTCTCTTTTACAGGTCTGTAATAGTGGATACTATTACTAATACTAATAGTAATCTCAGAATAGTTCCTTAAGAATCTTCTATTTGTAGACCTTTGTGACTGAAATGAGCACACAGGAATTGCATCATGTGCTGACACACCCTCCTCAAAAGTGAGAGTTACTACAGGGCTCTTAGGTTGTCCCCATGTCATACAGCAACACAAATGGCCCCTTGATGTAGGTGATTAATTCTGCAAAGATGAAAGCAGATTCAGAATAAAAGTTTCTGCTCAGAATCTTGAATTTCACTGATTTTTTGTTCATGACACACAGAAGATATTGACAACATTGGTCATAAAACAGGACATGCACAGGGATTTGAATATCTTTCCAGATACTTTGAGCTCTAGAAATATAGCTTTATTATTCCTGTGTTTGCTGCTGTATTGTACTTAGCAGCTGGCATAAGAACATAAAAAAGGCCACGTAGCACCAGTCCAAATTCCGAGCTCTGTATCCGGTTTCTAACTGTAGCCAAGACCAAATGCTCAGAGGAGAGTATAAAAATGGGAAAAAGTTGGAAATGCAAAATGAGTGATGAAAATGAAGATGGAAAAAAAAAATTCTCTCCTGTACATTCTCCTATCCCTTCCATATCTTTAACCTAGGGACATCTTGAGCTAAAAATGACGTCTTTGTGTTTAATAGCTTTTATGCATTTTTCTTTTGGAAATTTTCTTGTGGCTTTTAAAACTTTATAGAAACCTTTTGACTCTAAAACATCCTGTACCTAATATAACCATGTTTTGGGGCAGAAATACCACCTTCAGTTTGTTCTGGAATTTTCATAATTTAATTTTAAAACTCCCTATATAAAGGCATAAGATATATGTGTTGGGTGGCAGTCAGATAAACAATCAGCAAACAGTTGCTCCAGCTGCTCTTATAAAATAATTTGAAACCTTGCTGAATCTCATTGACCGCTGAGGAATTGAAGATATTGTTGAAAAAGTGTATCTAGAGTTTGTCAGCATATACAGGAGGTATAAAAAGCAGAAGTTTTACCTACCACTTAAGAAAAATTAGTCTTGATTCAAAACTGGATGAGCTTTCTGGTTCTTCCTCAAAAAGAGCTAAAACATGGTTAAAGTAGCACAGGCAAATAGCCACTAAAGGTAGGAGGATTCAGACAGCCCAAAATGACAAGGGCTTAGACAGTGTGTTCTAGTGAATATTGCTGAGACTCTTTTTATCTCAATGTCTGCTTCTCTAATAGCAGTTTAAGTGAATACTCTTTATACTAAAATAGGTGCAGAAAAATCCTACCTCCTTCTACTTCCTTGTTTCAAGTCTGTCAATGCAGGATAGAGATGATATGGAGAGGTGTAGGGAAAAATGTCTTCAGCTCCCTTACTGTGATTTTCCAGCAGATATATCTGATTATCTTTGGAGATTGGAGTTATAAGGTGGCAAGAAATCTTGCACTGTCATTCATCAAGAAATTTCAGCAAGAACCTTGTATCTCCATTCCTGTGGTTTTGTTTATCCATGACTTTGCAGGCTTTAAACCCAACAAATTTCTGATAGGGTTTTTGCTCCAATTTAAGAGAGCTTGCTGTAGGGATCAGCGTAGCTGGCTATTTCCCCACTCAGTGGCTTGCTCACACTCTGGCTTCCCCAGAGCTTGAGGAGTGGTTGCTCCTTTCTCTCCCTCATTGGTGAAGCCAGCTCTGGGTACCTCAAAATAAGACAGATGTCAGCAAATTGGAAAAAGTCCAACTGAAGGCCATTAAGGAAGTTGGGGAGAAGCTGAGAAGATGGGTTCATTCAACCTGGAAAAGGGAAGGCTAAGAGGAAGGACAATCTCTTCTCAGAAATACAAAGCAAAAGGACCAAAGCAACAATTATAAGTTTCAGCAAGGGAAAATCGAGCTTGGCATAAGGAAAAAAACCTCCTGTCAGAGTATTTAAATAGAGGAACAGGTGCTGTGGGAGAGGCTGTGGAATCTCAGTGCTTTGAGGTTTTATAAACTCAGCAGGGCCTGATCTAGACTTATCTAACTTTGAAAATAACAATGCTTTGAACATTGAACATTGAACTGAAGGATCTCCTGAGATCCCTTCCAATATTAATGTTTCTATGACTCTTTGAATATGACCTTGAAGTCACAATTTCTTCTCTTCACTTTATTGCCTGCAGCCAGGTTGTTCTATTAATATTTAAACAAATTAAACAGCAAGGTAAATGTCTTCATTCTTAACACCAAAGAATTACACTGCAGTTAAAATGATAAAATTTCAGAATATTCTAAGTAATGAATCCCAACTACCAATATGGAAGATTTTCCATATAAGAAAAACCTTTTTTTTTTTTTTTGCTTAGCAGAAGGGTTTCTTCATAGTTCAATATGATATAATAAATGCCATATATGTCATTAGGTATTAAGGAGAAAAAGTATTTACATGCATAGCTCATAAACCAAAAAACAAATGGCATTTGATCTGAAACGCCAAGGTAGTTCCATAACCAGATATGGCCCTATTATCACAAGATGTTTTGGTGTGGTTTTCTTTTTTCTTATCAACTTTCTTTATTTGGAAATTTTGAGGTTTTTTAATACAAGAAAAATAGAAAATAAGGTCTCATCACAAACATTGCCTCTCCTCTTTTGCATTCTATTATGTAAAGCAACACAGTAGTTACTGTAGAAATTACTTCTGTGTTGTCAAAGAGACGTTAGGAATGTGACATAAAGCTGAAAGAAAACCCTTGTCCTCTTGTTCTTAGTGCAACTTAAATGTAGTATTAACTGTACAGGTATGAATGTCTCCAGAAGTGTTGATAGCAAACTGATAAACCTCCGCACTGGCAGCGTACTGAGCTCCTCAGGCCACTAAGATCACAGATATTGATATAAATAAATATAAGGGATTATCACAGATAAAGGATTTAAAACAGGATGTTTATTGAAGAAATATACAGAAAAATAATGAAAGAGCCTGTGAAGTATATAACAATGATAGTAATAGTACTCAACTTTGAAATTAGCATATATTTTCTTACCATTTTGTATCCTGCAATTTCATTCTGGCATCATATGAAAAATATTTTTCACCTGCCTTTCCTAATTTCTCCAGAAGGGGAACCTTCACGAAATCTGGTTTTCAGTATCATTGAGAAACAGAGTTCAAAATTGATGCATTATTCTGTTGCTCGCTATAAAAAAATCCATCTCTAGCTTTCCTTTCTGTGTGAGTTTTACTGTGCTATCGGGACCATGCATTATTAAAACATTATTTGTCAGTGAAGCCAATGGAAATGAGTTGGATTCTCATGAGTACCATACCTCTTAAGTAATAAAGGGCTTTTCTTATCTGGTCTTTTTGCACAGTAGCATCCCATACTGAAACTAGTGAGAAGTGCTGCTCACTGTTTCTCAGCATTGTGAAGTGCTGTCTTCCAGAGCTAACTGTGCACAAGGAGAGGATCAGATCTGCTCTTAGACAAAGCAGGGCAGTCAGGAACCTGTTATACATAGATGCTTCAAAGAGGAATACTTATATAAACCAGTCTACAGACCCATAGCAAAACCTCTGTAGTCTTTGGAGTGTCTGCTCAACCTTCTGTTTTCACTTTGTATTCACATCTTCACTGAAAAGACTCAGTTCATGCAAAAGAGCAAACTTATCTTTCAGCTCTTATATTCCTTTCTCAGAATACAGCTGAAGGAGTATGTTTTCCATTAAAAATACCACCATGACAATGTTTGTGCATGGTGCACCTTCCTCCTTCCCTCCAAGCGTCCACAGTTCAATGAATATCTGAGCATCCTTTAAAAATAGGGTCACTTTCCTGAAACTCCCCATATCTGGTATTTATGTCATGAATGGAGATTGCTCATTACCTTCAAACAATTACCAAGAGATGGTGGACAATAGCTGAAAAATACTGTTACCTTCATTGGATGGACTGATGAAAAAAGTAGCCAGAAGAACAACAGTTCAAGGGAAATTTCTGTATGAATTTTGTGAAGAAAACTTGACCTGTAATTAGGCGTACAAAGCTTTAACTGAGATTTTTTTTCCCCTTGGTATAAGAGCCTAAATTGGTCAATGAAGAAATAATGCAATCATAGGTCTTGCAGGATATTTTGTGTAGAATACTGGTAATAATATTTCTTAATTTTTTCATGCTATTAAAAAGAGAGTATATATAGAAACACTGGCAGTGACAATACTCTGTATATCTTCTATACATTTGCAGTATTCCCTGTATTAAAAGACAGTTTATTGCAGACACGTACATTTAGGCATTTTCAACAAATGTCACTGTTACATTTGTAACAGATTTTAAAAGTCAAATTTCACAAAATTTGAGGTTTAGGTTTAGTTTAGAGTTCAACATCTTTAAGTGGATAATTTAGCATTATCAAATTTAGCATATCTTTATGTTTTGTACATGGTTTTGTGTTCTTCCATCCTTTTGTAACAAAGAGAAAATGATTGTACATGACCTAGAAACTCTTTGCTTGATATTTCATTGACCTTGATCAGGTTCATCTTCACCAGGAAATGCAATACAGGAAAGAAATTGCTACTTTTAATCCTTATTTAAAATCTTCTATATAAAAATGTATACAGGATTGTGACTGATATCTTAAGAGTAGGCTCAGTTCACTCCAGTTCTAAACTTGGCTGAATATTTATTCTCATCAAAGAGTAACTAATGTGATCCATTGAACTTTCCTAGATATTAGTAATTTTCAACCAAATGGGACCTGTGGAATCACCTTCATCAGAAGCATACCATAAATTGGTATATTTTTCATATGTGACAATTTTAAATTCCAGCTGCTGGATAGTATTCAATAATCCAAAGTGTTAAAACCCATATCTGGTGTATATGTGGGTTAAGAGACTTTGTAGCATTCACAAAAGGCAGGTTTATTGGTGACTCTCAATGTCACATCCTGCTTTCTGGCAGCAAAGGTATTGAATGTTATTCTCTAGCACAGCATTCCAGTTTCTGCACACTGCAGCAAATAATTTAATCATAACAGATGAGGTACTATGCAAATATCAGCTAATCAGCAGTGTGAGAAATTACATGTATTTCTTACAAAAAGGTAAACTGGTTGGCTTAAAGAAAGACATATAAAGCAGCGCTGATGAAGGGATCTACATCTACACAACAAGGTATCTATGTAACTAACAGTAGACACGTGGATGGAAGGTTGGAGTACGGTAGAATGGATCTGTGGATATGTCACCCAAATGAAGTAAAGCCATCCACACTGCAAATACCATTTCTTCTACCTATTATATAGCAACACTGTTACTCTCATTACGATGGCTGTGGTGCATAAAGGCAAGTGATTTGAGATAGAGCATTAAATGAGGTATTGCTGATCTGAGTATAAAAGGGATTTATTCTACATATAGATAATTTTTCTTTGGCTTTTCTACTAAAATCAGACATAATACTAATTTTAAAAAAAATTTTTAAAAAAACCCACAAAAAAACCCCAAAAAACTCACACACCAAAACAACAAAACCCTAGTTGCAGGTAGGTTGTTTGTTAACAAAATTAATAGCCAAGGAGGAAGGAGAATAGGAACAAAGAGATAACAGAAAACTCACTGCAAAAGGTGACACAGAACATGCACCTTTTGTCCCTTCTGTTCTCCCTTTAATTAAAAACTGAAGCAGGAAACAAATTAAGCATATAAAACATCTGCTCTGTGCAATTCTCAGACCAGGCATATCATGCATACACCCAGGCAAAAAGTACACCTGATGGGTGCCATCTGATGGGGCTTTAGGTCCTTTTTTATTTCCACTGGTGCAGGACTCCAGGGCCGTGTAATACTGAACTTGTTGGTGTGATTATATCATCAGCTTCGTGTGCTCCTTGTTTTGCTAGAGCTCTGATTTTCCCCAGACTATTTACATACATCAGAGTCTGGAGTACACCAAATTGCTACTAAAATATGCCTGAATTGCTTTGTATCCAGCACTGTCTCAAGTTTTGAGAGTGTACAGAACAGATAGAACTATAAAGAAAATAAAATAACTAATGTGAGTTAAACACACCATTTTTTGCCATCTTTGAATTTTTGAATTTTGATGGAATCTGAGGACGAGATCCATCTCCCCTACTTGTAAATAGAAGAAAATATACACCTCCAGAATGTGATTCATATAATGCATGTTAGAAAACTCTTCAAATATGCTGAATCCCATTGTAAAAGCACAAACAGAAAAACTGACTAGATAATCTCAGATGATTAGCTGAGATGTTAAGTTCTCTCACTTTTGGATATCTAAATTGAGACAAATTAATCTGGGTAATGTTTAATCTTGAGATCCTAGAATTTACAATATCATATATTTTCTTTCATATTTTTAAAAGATAAAAGTTGCTAATTCCTTTCTGAAGATCATATTCTGACACAGCAGAAACATAGAGCCACTTCAAAGTTATTTTCTATCCTTGCACATATAATGTATATGGCAACTAAAATTGTTCTAGGTGATTTGCATTTGAATTTATTTTTTGAAAAGATGAGCTTACAATGAAGGTATGCCACAACAAGTTTAAAGTGCCTCCAGTTTTAGTCAAATTATGTAAATGCAAAAAGTATGGAGAAGTCATTAAAAGTTAATCTTTCATCATATAGATGAGCTCAGGATCCACTTTAATATCTTTTCTGCTTGCTTGTAGTTAGAATGTCTATAAATCTTCCTTGGGTTTTTCAGTCAGAACCGTCCATGTCCTTCACCAACACTCTAACACACACACACACAAAGTTTTCTCCTGCTTTGCAGTAAGATCCAAAAATAGAATCATTATTTCTAAAATATGAAATGTTCCTCTGTTGTTTTCACTGATTCTTAACTTTAAAATGTTAGCATATTTAAAAGAGTTAAATCTGAGATTTCTCTTCAGTTTTCACCCAGACCAATTCCAAAAAGTTCTAGGGAAACGGAACATATGAAAACTGAAAAGCATAAATCTTTGTTAGATTGTGAAGGCTAGATCAAGGTAAAGCTGTAGCTCTGGCTTTTCAGGACAAAGTGGGAGTAGCTGCCTGTCTGCTTCTGTAAGGTACAGGTATCAAACCTGCTGAGGGGAGGAGGAAGAGGATGAAATTATTCATTATAATTTCCTCTGTAGAAGAAAGCTACTGAATGAGAGGTTCTCATACAATTGAGGAAGATAACACCACACCTCTAAGTGATGTGCAGATGCACAGTCACTCCTTTCATGCTTAGAAAGCCCCCTCTGCAGTTGCAGGAGTCGCTTACTACAGGCCAGACATTCACAGCATAAGTGAATCATAGGCTAAAGACCTGAGTACATATATGTACCATAGTATTTGCAATAAAGTATGGAGCATGGTAATACATACAGTATTTCTTCTCTGACTTTCCAGATGTTCTTCCAAATTGAGAATGCAAATAGTCCTTTTCTGAATGTCTATAGTTATGATAATCTTGTCATCTAGTGGAGTGTATTTTTCTTGGTCAATTGAAGTCAAGTGTAAGCAAACGATTCATGGGTTGGTGTCGTGGTTTAAGCTCAGCTGGAAGTTAGGCCCTGTGCGTTCACTTCTCTCCCCCTGTCCCCTGGTAAAAAAGGGAGAAAGAAGGCAGGGGTTACAGGTTGAAACAACAATTTTCTGGAAACAGCAATGAGATAAGAAAACAAAAACAGCAACAGCAATAGTAATAACAGCAACATATAAAAGAGGGTGATTACATGCAAAATTCCCACTGAGTCCGTGACACGACCATGGCCAGCACTAGAACACTGTTCCCTCCACAATTTTGTTCCTCAAGCCCAAGACAATGAAAAAAACAATGGCTGAGAAACCCTCCAGTTGGGATCAACACGGCCACACTGAACACTCTAACACACACACACCTAACAATTTTCTGGAAACACTCTGCATGTGACCTTTTTCTCCACTTGAAGGCATGCCCTCTTCTTCCCAGATGTGTGAATCCCTTATTTCTGTCCCCCAGTGACAATGGAGGTATAGAATAATGACCTAGATATGAACACTCTGCTTCAGGCTCTACTCCTCATGGCCTTGGCTGAAACTAGGACAGCTGGCCACTATCATTATCACCGTGCCACTGATGCAGTTTTTGCAGGTTACGGCATACTGGAGAGCAGAAGCCATTGCTCTGTAATAAAGTAAACAAAGGAACTTCATCCTCAGGAGATTGCTAACATCCAGGATGCACACAGAAACTCTGGGGCTGATCCAAAGAACTGGTGAAACTAAATGTTGGAAAAAACTCAGTGTGCCTAGCATGTATATTGAGAAACTACCTCTGTCCTAGGTTAAATACTGAATAAACCATGAAGCTAGAGGAATTCCCAGTTTGAAAGAATCCATTCCGTAGCCTTACAATATGTGGCAACTTTGACTTTTTACTGTGCTGTTTTCAGACTTCTCTAAGGGATGGTGTTGCACATTAGAAAAGTGTTGGAGTGAATGTAAGTCCTCAGGTGTTTACTTGGTTGTGGCAGAGGTCATATTCAGTCTTCAGAATATTAGGCCCAGGAAATTGTTGAAATTGGTCTAGATGTGCTCCTGCTGTCTGGGAGTACTAATTTTTAGGTAAGAAATTAAAAGATACAGACATTTTTAGCATATGCTGGAAGCTAATCTTCAATTAATTGTTTTCACAATAATAAATAAAAGTTTGCAGCTGCAAAAATGATCATGTAGGAATATTTGGGGATCAGGATTAGAAGTTTACGGAATTCTTTGGTCCATGTTCAAACACACTGTGAACTGTGCTGCATAAATGGCTGTAGTGATTTGGTAAGACCAAATTATATATAAAAATGTGTTGAAATAAAAAGATGTTGTATTTGCTTTTGCATGGGACATGGGGTGCTCCTGTTGCTGAATAGCTCCTTAGTTGAGACATATATCCCCAAGTCCTCAGAGTTGTTGAGCTCTCCCATTCAGACTGTATTTATGTCTGCCCCAAATATTGCCTTCTGGATGTTTTTTTGATGTTCAACTCCAGTTCAGATCCAGAGCACCCTTTTCAGTGCTAAGCTGGAACTTTGAAAAGGACATTCCATAAAGTATAAATAACCATTTTTGTATTGCTGTTTTTCCTCTTTGTATGAAGTCCTCTGTATCTTGGTTACTTAAGTCACCTATATCCAACATGGATTCTGGAATATATTTTTGGAAGTATGCTTTCCCTATTTCTTCTTACGGACTAACAGTTGATTCATGGAGTTATTTACTTTTTTTTCTCCTGCAGCAGGTGTCATCTTACAAAAGTCTGCAGCAGTTAATGAAAAAGTGGAATATTCTGGGAGTTGTAGTCTTTCAAACAGAGCTTCACAAGGACATACCTGTATTGGAACACTACAGCTCCCTGAACTTCCTCGCCTCACTGCCTATGAAACGTCCTGCGACATGAGTAGTTTTAGTGGGGGTGGTACTCATGGACTTCCACCACTGCAAATCACAGTGCACCTTACCTCTGTGTGTGGGAGCAATTTGGAGCCAGAATGGACACCTATGGACCAGTGCATGTTTAGGGTGTGAAATTGCTAAAGAGGTCTGATATGAGGCAACATTGTTTTTTGAAATATTTCACTTTAGAAGAATATTCAGCCCACGTTTTGCCTTTACCATAGGAGCCCAGCCACTTGGATGCTCTCCAGACATGGAGACATTTTGGTCAAATTGCGTTGCACATTTCATTGATTTTAGAAATTTCTTTAGAATTTTCCAGCACTGGCCATTACTGTCACCTCTGGCTCGTGCCCTGGGAAGGGTTTATCTGTCTGTGGTCCCTGAAGAAAGGCTCCAGGTCTACTGCTGCTCTTCCATGCCTAACTCCTCCATTATTAAAACCTTTCTGTCATTCTCACAGCTTAATTCTCTGTGCCCATTCATTTAGATAGACATAGGCTTTGGAGAATAACAAAAGAAATCTAACTAGCTGGAGATACATAATGATCTAAATAAAAATATTAAAATCTTGGACATATTTCTTACCTCTGTTTCTATTTGAAATTCTTTGGCCTTTCCTCAAACTTATCTAATGAGCTCAGATTAAATTCAGACAAAATTATTCCTGACTTGAGAAGTTAGGTACAAGCTACATGTCCCCTGACAGCTTATGGCTGGCTCCATATAGATGTAGACTGTATTAACTGACAGAGCAACTGGAGAGCTTTTCTATAATTTTTCAAGTTATTATAAAGTGATAGTCTCCAAAACCTCAGGCTCATCAATTTTTAAGCTTGTGCTGAAACTCTTAAAGCAGCAGCTGTGCTTGTGCTGTGAGCAGTGTTGGTTTCTGCTGCGGTGCAGGTGGTGTTAGAACAAACTTTTTCTCTGGCTTTTTGCATTCATGATCCTTGCTGAAAACCAGAAGGTGGGAAAAAGCATAAAGCTGTAAAATGAAGAAATATACATACTTTCTTTCTCCCCAGGGTTTAAATATTAGCTTAACTTCTGAACAATTGGGAAACCTTATTTTAACAAGCCTGATTCTTCATCTAAGTCAGAGTTTTGCTTTTTGTGAACTAACACAACCTGCCAGTGGCTCTGATGTACAAAAGCTAATTTTCAAGTCACAATATTCATTCAGATTATTATATCATTGAAAGTAAGTGAAATAACTATATGCATACATTTACATAAGCACCTAAATATTGTGAAGAAAAGGGGGATTTTAATATGCAAAAGAAGTATACAAGCCCTGAAGATAAAGGCAAGAAAAATGGATGGTAAAGGAATCCGATTCCACAGACATAATTCCCTTCATAAGAAGGAACATCAATTAATTGAAAAATGTTATTAAATATATGAGAGAAGTACTATTCAAGTTAATGACTAGTTTTATGCTTTATAGTCTTTGCCCTACATGCACAAATAAATTTCATAAACATCCAATACTTAGATCTGGCAGAAGATGTATTTATAATTAATATTTCATTGGACTGAGTAATGTTTATTTGCAGATTCCACTTATAAATAGCATTTTAACACATTCCTAAAGAAGACCAAGAAACTCATGTGAGGTAAAAGTTTCACTGGCTGCTTTGGGGAAACTGCAGTGTTCTTGGATGCTTTCTTACACCAGATGAAAATATATTTTCTGATTTTTGAACATATTTTACCACCTGGTCCCTATATGTGAAAAAAGACAAACTTATCTTTTCTGAGGAGTAGTCAAGCAAAGGAAAAGCAAAGGAAAAAACACTAAAAGATAGTGGAAGAAAGTTTTCTTAGGCAGTATGTCCCCACAGAGGACAAAGTTGTTTTGCTTTCTTCATTTAAATATCACTTCCTAATGTTATGTGGCTTTCTATTCTTCAGAAAGTAAGAATTTGTTATTGTAATACTCACTAAGAAATAAAAAATACTGATACATTTTGTCTTCAGTCAAAATGTAACTCTTTTAAAGTTTTCTGAAAAGAGAAATATTTGCATGAGCCCAGATGCTTTTGAAGATGAATACACATGTTAAATGAAAGATTATTAATTCAGTTACTTAATTCTATTTATTCAATTAATCTATTAATTTATTCACCGAACAATCAATTAGTTGTTTACTTTCAAAGGTTCAGGATGTCCTTGAGCAATTCATGGACCAATACATCAGTGTAATTAACCACAGGCTGTACTAAAAATGCAGTGAAAATTTTTCATCTGCTGCTTACAATGGATGGAGGTGTTGGTCCCTAATGGGCTGTAACAGAGCAGACAGTGCTGCCATCACTCCGTAAACACACAGAAATCAGGGAAACACATAATCCTGATCACAGCTTCCTCCTTCCTTCATTTGGAATACTGAGCAGTGGTAAATGAATGCTAGCATTCAACAGTCAAGACACTACAGGCTAGATCTGCCCCATCTGCCCTAAGTAAGGGAAATTATTCCAAGGCCAATTATTGCCCACCAGAAACAGCGTGGGTTAATAATCATTGTTCCAGGAGCACTAGGCTCCAGATTTGTTGTTCTGACCTATATCTAATCTATATCTGTATCTGGAATTAAGGACCAAGTGTACTGTTAGTGTGAAGGAAGGCAAATGTTTACCTAGGAAAATTCAGTGTTAACCCACAGACATTAATTAGCCTGCATTAATATCACCACACATTACACAACAGGAAGTTATATTCTTTGAGTCTGCTGCTGTCCTGCACTTATACAGCAAATTTGCCCCAGCATTTCTATCAATAGTACAGAATTTATTTACATTCATTATAATTTTGGATAGCTCAGCAAGAAAAACATCAGTAAGTGGAGCTGTTTGGGAAGCAGACCATGAAAATGGATGTTTGTCAACAAAATTAGATTAAAGCATTTGATAGGTAATCTAGAACCATGAACTAAGATATTAGCTGTTGAATTAAAGACACTGGCATTTTACAGTTTTAGAGTGGGGATTTTCTGCATGTTTTTGAATACATCACTGAATAACAGGACACATGATGATTAATGTAAAAGAGGTTCCCTACATTTCAACATAGCTTTTGCTTTTATAAATAATTCATTCACTCACATATTTTTATTTTTATCAGCATGCTAACTGTAATAATTGATGAAAGTTTGGTGCTAATTGTACATGAAAGAGAACTTTTACTTGGGGAAAGTAACTGCATACCTTTTTTTTGTGCATAACCAGCTAGGCACTACTTTTTCTTTTTGACTGGATGCCTGAAAATCAAATGAGTGAGAAATCTAAGGTCTCAGCTGCAACCCTGACAGTTTGCATGTGCATTGACATTAAGCTTTTATTGTTATATAAACTGTATTTGAATAGAAAGATGTTAATCATGTTCGTATCTCTTGGAAGCAAGCAGATTTTGTTAGAAAAATCATGGAAGAAAATCTTTGGAAGTATATCTCCAAACTATTATCTCCTTTGTTGTGAAATGCTGAGTAAATGTACTGGTTCGTGTCATTAGGCTGACCGTTTTATGATAATCAATAATAATTTATTAACCAAATACATTAAAATATGTAAATCAATTTCTAAAATATTTATATCTATTTGCATAATTCATATTCTTATAAGTGAAATATATTAGTTTATATGTAGGAAGTGTCATGAGTGTGATCAATTCAGTAATAACTCTGATCAGTGATACCACTGATATCTGTGTTTTGGCAAAGACCACATCCTGCTGAAGCTGGTATTTTCTTTTCCAAGGAAAAGTTCCAGCTTTAATTATTCCACAGCTGAATATTTGAAAAATTTCTCCCATCTAAATATTGCTTTTCAACCCAGAAAAATGTGCCACAAAATCTTTTGGATTTCTGATTAACCTAGAGGTGCTCCAGGGACTTGATCTACTGAAAATTAAGGATATACTGAAATTTATCTTTCCTGGGAACTATACACATATATATATATACTTCACCATGTGACCATTTTATTTTAATCTTTATTTTTAATTAATCTAGGACATGGACTGATCAAAATTATTGGATTGAAAAGCAATCATGTTTACATTTAAATTTTCTTTTTTAAAAGCTTTTATTGAATTACAAATTTAATAATATATTTTTTAAAAACCTGACTATTTTAAGGGGCTTTTTGAATATTTGCTTTGCATTAAAACTAAGAAACACTCTAAGCCTAAATGAAGTTGCTGTGGAAATGATTTTTAATTAACATAGCCCGGAAAAAAAAGCATCAGCTCTCTATAGACAGTTGTAAATTTCCAAGTATTTATTATTTTCTGCAGCCTATTCCTCCAGGAACGTCATAGGAGGTTTGATCTCCCTATAAAATGTGACATCAGTTCCAACTGTTTTTGTTAAATGTTTTGGTATTTCTATGTAAAAATGAACAAATACCAAAGAAACACCCTTCATTTTCAAATGTCCTTCATTTTTTTTCTTCTAAACAGAGTAGCAGATTTGTTTCTGTAGACAGCAGGAGATACAGAGAACTATTGCATTGCTGCATTTCAGGCAATTTCAATTGCCAGAACTACAATTTTAATGACATTGTAGTTGATGTATCATGCTAATTAAATAACAGAAGCAAAATGAAATGCTGATATGGTTGAACAGAAACAAAAAAACAAGAGCCACTGCTATTGCCAACTGTAAATTTAAGGGCACAGAAGTATGACTTCATGTTGATCTATGCAAAGTTATGCCTTGGAGAGCTATAGTTTGGTGATCTTGTAAATAGAATGTGGAAAAGCACCTAAGAGAGAAAGAAGCTTCAACATCGAGGTGTTGTTCATACACTTGGTAAGACGGGAGCTGTGGGCAGCAGACTCTACAGGAGGACAGGTTCAGCTCAAGGTGAGGGCTGATGAAAGTGAAGGGAGATGAGAATATACATGATCCTTTTTCTATGTATCCCTTCAGGAGTCAAATCTCATTTTGCCACCTTAAGAAGACACATTCAAAAACATATTACATTTTATTCTCCTTCTATGAATAGCAATTCCAGTACAGATTCTGCAATTCTCATGCCTTTAATACGATGCTGTTCCATGGCATAAAAATATAAAACTTTTGAATTTACGTAGGTCAGGTTTTTTTCCAGAATGCACAGCACAGTTTAGAAAAGCCTTTTTAACACTATCTCTTCCTTCCAATTTTCAAAGAGCAGACTTTTCCCCCCTCCTGTATCAGTCCAATGAAAAATAATCTATAAATCACTGAAATGATTGATAATCTTTTAAAGATCAGCTCATATACAGGAAGGTGGAAGTATTTTTAGCAAGGGTTTTGGCTGGGGATGTTAGTATGTGTGGAAATACACTGTGTAGGGGGAAGAGGAAAGGGCATTGGTTTTAAATTTATTTTTAGTCTTACTGGAAGCTGTTCAGCTGACAGCCGTGGAGAGTTGAATTCTCTGCCAGCCACTGACATAGGATAATATGAGCAGCGTAGTTTTGTTATGCTGCCAAGTGAATAACTCCACCTTGGTCAGAGAGAAGACCAAAATCCAGCAATGACAAAGAAGTCATTGACCTCCTGATTGCCACCACTGTCCCCATAGTCCTGCAGTATCTGGCAAATAAAATAGCTGTGACTGTGCCAGCTGCAAGGATGCAGAAAGCAGCTGTGAAGGGCTGATCCTTGTCACGGACCATATACCCAACCACCATCAGAGAGGAGCAAAGTTCAGTCACAGATTGACCTCTGTTTGAACCGGCCACTTACAGAGGCAAGCAGCCCCATGTGCCATTTTCAATTCCCAGAGTCATCCAGCCCACTCACAGAAATTAAATTTTATCTTCTCTGTGGCATTCCTGAGCCCTAGTTGAAAGGATAGCAGAAATCAAGGCTACATGAAAACCTGTCTTAAAATTTATCTATCTCCTGGAACCTGAAGGAAAATATTTATCACCAGGGTTGAAAGAAAGAATTCAAATTTGATTTTTTTTTTCCCTGCTGCTTTATGTGTTTCAGTGTATTAAATATTTGATTGAAAAATAATTTAATACTTTTGTAATAACCACGTTTCTTCAAAAATGTAATGTGATTATGCCAGGCTTCTTGCAGTGTTCTGCAAACTTTTAATTCATTACTGAGGAAAAGCTATCAATACTTTTTCATTATTGCAGTATCCTTTTGCTCTGAAGGTGTCACAGAGGAAGAAGCAGACCAGATGCAAGTTGCTTTCATAGGCATCCCACACATTCAAAAGCTTCTAATGAAATTCCCAGAGTGGCCCTTACTTTATATCTGGTTTTCATTCTTTCTGAACCCAAGTGTAGATTTCATTTTTTCCTCCCAGGAAACATTCAGGAAAAAGAAGCTCTGAGAGGAAATATTACAGTTAACCCTGCAAGAAGGTAGTAGCAGCTACTGAGGCCTTTCCTTGATCTCTGCTAGGTGAAACCATGGTGTTAACCACCAACCCCTGGCTGGTGAACAGCACCAGTGCTGGCAGTGCTTACCAACCTTTCAGAGATATCTCAATGCCCTTTCACATTGATGGGATTAGAAATTGGGCTGTTTCCCAAAGTATTTAGGCACTCTGGAATAAATAAAGCAATTTAGCTAGATGTCTGGGATGATATCCTAGATGGATCTTGGTGGCTTCTGGGTCTCCTCAAGTGCTGTAATCCTTATGCTCCAAGCACCAGCAGGGAGGAAGCTGTGAATCACTGATTGTTTCAAATATGTCCTCACACCCAGGACTAGTAGAAGATGACATCTGGGTTTGGCTCACTTGTTTCTTAATAACCTGGGTGGATTATTAAAGAAACAGCTAAAAAACAATCTGATGAGGAAAGATTTACCTTCATTTTTTAAAAGCTTAATTAGGAAAAAATAAGTCAGCAAAAAATGCCAAATTGCAGAGCACTTGCAAATTGCAGAGAAAGCTACTTTACTTCTTCAGTTCAGCCATATTTGTTATTTTTCCTGTGTATTTGAGGAAAGATGATTGATAACTTTTTTTTAAGAGAAGTTAAATCAACTATGTATTATCATTATGTAAATTCCTCATATTTAATAATTGAAAAGGCTAGAAAAATATTAAGTTTCTGTGACTGAGATATTAATTGCATTTTAAGATATCCTAAAGATAATTAAGGTATTTTTAAGCACAAAAAATTTGCTGTTCTATCCATCTAGAAGAATAGCAGAATGAGGGTGGTGCTGTTAGCCTTTGCCTATTAAGCTGATTTTCATGTCATTTATAGACAGAATTGTTTAAAAATTTTACAATGGCCAAAGAAACCAATATATTTAGGGCTATGAGCTTTAATGTCTCAGACTGGGATAATGAATGGACCGTAAAACAACCTTACCCTAACAATGCAACTAAGTTGAAGGATCATCTCAAACATGCAGGAAACGTTCAGAAATCCTTTAGGATAAGCATTACAATGTAGCAAATGCAGCTCAAGGCATCAGAGCCCTCTGTATTTCTTCTGACTCTGTTTTTGGCCTTGTGGGGTGATCTGCAGCTGGTTGTTTCTCTTTATGTTGCTTTACCTGCTTGTCTGTATCCAAAAGAGGGATTCAGTCCCTGGCTGGCTTCCCATGACCAGGACTGAAAGGCAGTTTGTGACATGCTTGTTCCAGAGCAGGAGACAGTGTCAGTCAAGAATTGCACTTACCTTGAGGAATTTCAAATCCTTTTTATTTTTGTGCAGTTTTATATTTATAAAGCAGAAATTAGACTCCATTCTTTCATAGCAGATTAGGAATTCAGTTTTGGTTTCCAGCTGCAAATATGAAAACGTGCAGAAAGGAGATTTTAATTTGAATTACATAGGAGGAAGTAAATGAATAGCCAGGATCAACATTCTGTCTGTGAAAGATTCTGTTCTAAAGATCTTTTTTGGATACATTTTTTGTTTAATATTAATAACAGAGATGAAATCACAGGACAGCTATTCAGTTTTTCCCTCTCTGGGACCATACCAGTGAAGAGTGCACTAGTTAACTATAGTTTTGTCTGGTGCAGAAAATGAGATGGTAGCCACCTCCTACAGACAGAGCTCAAGGGCACTGTGATTGTCACCCTCTTTATACATAGCAGCTGTAGAGTAATCATCATTTCAGCAGCAATTGACCTTGCAAATATAAGGTCCTGAGGCAATGAAATGGTTTACAACATAGCTGCTGGAATGGCATCCAGGGTAGAGAGATCAGCACTGGTGTAGTAGCATCTAAGACTGAAGAGAGAAGGGAGTATGTTTGTTTCCCAGACATAAAAAAGAAATGCATTATCAGCAAAGTGTGAAGAAAACTAAAAGAATGAACATTTCTCCAACCTTTTTGGGAAAAGGACTCACCTTTTAGCCATTTAATATTGTAAGGAAGGAAATTGTTCTGGCTCACACCTGATGAGTGTGCAAGGGCAGCAGAAATTGAGCATTTTATTTACATAGGAGGTATTTAAATAAAAACACAAATATTGGTAGATCAAACTGGGCACTAAATCTAGTCCAACATCATTTTCTTCCAACAGAACATGCCCAAAGTTTCTGTGAAAGTTTGCAAGCAAAAATTAATTTTTTTTTTTTTATAATTTGGGAAGCTGTTTGCATGAGGTTTGTGGAACACACACATGTCTGAATTGGACCAAAACTTCAGCCAGATCACAGATTTATCTGTGCTGGCTTCTTGCTTTTGCCTTAAATTACTGCTCCTTAAGAGTTCTGAAGGACAGCAAATATCTGTTGACTGTTGCTGCTACTGATACACAGCAGAAACTGATAGCAGTCTTCTGCCCCTCAGAAGGCTTGGGCTGCCAGGCAGGAGTGCTGTGACAATGCCATCCCTTCAGCAGGGTTAAACCCTGTGTTTCTGCCGTGTGCCAGTGCCCAGGGCTCCCCGTGGCCCTTTGCTCTGGGCTCCTAGGCTAAGGTGCCCCTAAACCAGGCTGTCCTGAGAGCTGGGGCACTCCTGCTCTTTGGCAGGTGGCCCAGTATCTGTGTAATTTCCAGAGCCAGTGAGCAGTGCTAGATATAGCGGCCCTGTGTTCCCCAAATTAATGATCCAGCAGCCAGAGATACAGGAGAGGCTAGCCAGGTGATAAAAGGACAGGACTATAGATTTTTGCTATTTTATTCAAGCTCAAGTAGAAATGCACTGCCAAAACTGGCAATCTTGTGAGGAGGAGAAGACTTTGCACCCATCCATGTTGGCAGATTTCCTGGAAGCAGCTGTGGTAGCCCTTCTGCCTTTCTCTCTTCACAGCTGACCCCATTACTCTTCTAAGATTCTAAGACCTTTATTTTCAGTACTCTTATGCACAGTTTGAGATGTCCTGAAAGCAGATGAGGGTTTCTCTCTTTCCCAAATCCTATTTAATTTTTTTAACTTTTAATGTGTACATCCTGCTGGCTTAATAGTAGGCTTGTTTAATGTTTTGGGAGGGGTTTTTAATGAGTGTTGATAATAACCATCAGTGGGCCATAAATTTTATTGTCCATTGAAAAATAATTCTACCTTTTTTAATTTTCTGCCCTCTGAATTTAATCATAAGCTCTTTCCTTTTTTTAGTCTGTGGAGACACATCTAGAAGCATTCATGCCACCTTCTAGATATATTATTTTGAAAGCCTTTATCAACACCTCTTTGTCTTTTTTCCTAAAATAAATTATCCCAAACTTTTCAATTTCTCTTCACACAAATGTAGTTTCTGAAACCACCTACACCCATAATTTATCTCTCACTTCTTCCTATTCTCAGACTTTTTAAAAGAGGACAGCTGGAGATGAACACCTTGTTTGAAGTGCTCAGGTACTTTTTAATGGAATAGTTACATTTTCAGGCTGATTTTCCCATTCTTGTTCATCCTAAAATTTCATTTGATTACAGTTTATTTTCTGAATGCTGCAGCCCCTTGGATGGCAGGGCTTTCAGTGAATTTCTAGAGTTGTTGCAGCTTTAATTTAAACCCTGAGAAGCTTTTTTTAATAATTCAGAGCCTTCTACCCAGTGCACATTACACTCGTCAGCAGCAAAGAGGTGACAGGGTTCTACCAGCCAATTATTAGTTATTGCAAGGAATCACAGACACCAAATAAGATCCTGGTAAAGTGAGATGTTTTAGATTATCATCACTGAGTTGTAAGGTAGGTGTGAAAGATAAAGGAATTGGGAGACTTGACAACACAGATTGCTGCTGCACACCTGAGTCTCCTAAAGGAGAAGGCCTGGAATAGCTGCATTCCTCCCCCTGGCTGTATGGAAATAAGTCACTTCAGTGAGATCTGTTCTTTGGGGAAGGACAATAAGAATGTGAAAACTTGGAGCTGGATGGATTAGGCTTTCTGTCATGTGGCTCCCAATCTTGGGTATATCTCATCAGTAACTAGACATGAGACATCTTGTGAGACACCACATATCACTAGATAGAAGAAAACTCAAACAAAATTAGTCCTTGAGCTATATGCATTATATAGCCCCTGAAAATATCTATTTCTCCATTATAAGCATTAGCTTTCTTCTTAAAAGTGGTTAATCCAATGACAGATTGCAAGGGGGAAACAAGAACTCTCCTCAGACCACCTGGAAACTTTAATGTCTTGAATCATGCCAAGCCATAATGCCAGGTTATTTATTTCAAGCAATATCTGACATCTCATTGTAACTAGCTGTTATGCAAGCAATGATAATCCCTTCAAATTTAAAGGAGTTTCTGAATTTGGCATCATGTGTCTCCACTGGCACCTCATGTGGTTCAAAATAAGATTGAAAAAAAATACAGAAAGGAGCACCATTTTGACTAAGAATACTAATCTAGGTGTCAATCTATTTCAGCAAAGCACTACATTTGGAAGACTTACTAAGGTGATAACCTATTTAAAACATCTTAGGCTAGATTTATATGCAGTGCAATGCAAATTAAAGCAAAAAAAAAAAAACCCACCAACATGTATAGTTGAAGGACATAAATATATAGAAAAATTAATAGAGAAGCCATACATTGTAGCTTATGGACTCTGTTGTTGCTACACTGATTTGATATGATGTATATCTTCCTTACTGCTTGCCAACCAGGTCCCTTTTCTTGGGTACATTCATGTCATAAAGCTATGGAAGGGAATTCAGAAACCTGTGTTCATGCTGTGTTCATTATAAATGTCAGCTACCACAACATTTTACTTCAACTGCATTTCTTTATATTTCAGCAGTCATTAGGATCATGATGATATAGTTTTGATGGGCATGTGGATTTCCTCTACATCAAGCATTTATGTCTATGTAGGAAACCTATTGCAGGCCCTAGAAATAGAGGCTGAGTGATTTCTACAGTAATTCAAATTGAGATTGATGTCAGCCTCCCTGGGCAAGTTGCCTGCACAAGTAGGGAAGGAGGAATGGGAAGAGCAGGAGCAAACTCAGCATAGGCACATTTTTGTATTCCACCCCAGGGAATGGAAGCACCCATGTCCATACCTGGTGTGTCACAAACCAGCAGATTTTAATCAAAAGTACATGTGGCTGCCTTGTCAGCCAAAAGGATAGAGGAAATTTTATGGGTTTAAATGGAGTTTAAATTTAGGAACTAGCAGTATTTGGCTAACTGGAAGGAATTTACTCCCCTCAGTCCTTATTTCCTCACATTTTATACAAATTCTGGAATAAGCAGTCAACATTAAGGGTTAGAATTTGAAGTCCATTTTACAGTTAAAATATACTTCATATTACAATTACATACCTAGGTGAAGAAGCCTGCTAGGCATCCTATTTAGCAGCATCAATGTGTACCTTTCCATATGTCATAAATCAGTTTTAAAATGTATCCAGTTTTGAAGGGTATTGCTTGGCTTCATTATAACACAGATGAGCAGCAACTCACTATGAGCCAGTTCACTATAAGGTGCTGGGTCTGAAAAAGTAAATTTTCACTCCTAGTACTCTTGGATTCTGTGCAGTTTTAAAGGAAACATGCCTTTTGAATTCTTTTCAGATCCTCTCTAGCCCTTACAAACTTCTTTAAATGATTATCACCAATATCTTAATCTCATCAAAAAGAAGAAATATAAGCCTAAAGTAATGCTTCAGACACTGGACAGCATTTTTTAAAGAGAAGAAGATTAAGGAGTCTCCAGCCATCTGAAGCATCTGCACTACCAGGGAAAAAAAAAAAACCCAAACAAAAACCAAAAAACAAACAAAAAAACCCACCCAAAGCGCTATGACTGTCTTATCACGTAGAGGGAGGACATTTGCACAGTGTCCTCTCATATGTGCCTGTGCCATCATGTTCTGAAGTGAGGAGCACTGCAGCTAATTTAGTGTCTCTGACATGCTAATTAGCATCTCTGGAAACATGAAAAATATATACTTTTCTTTTAATAATAAGATGGCTTTGAGGCCCAAAATAGTTAAGTATCACAGCAGGAAGCACTGCAGAGCAAATGACACTGTATAAGAGCAATCAGGAAGAGAGGGAGACTGAAATTTTATAAATGCAATGATAAACACTTAAAATACTGGGCACCACCACACTCGTGCTCTCAATAAGGTAAACAAAGCAAAGAGAGCATCCCACTTTCTTTCCACCACTGCACCAGAGAACGCACAGACGATTTCTCTTTCTCACCTCCTTCCTCAGCATGTCACTTCCCTGATTCTTTGCACCCAGACATGGGGGTGGTGAACTGAAGGGTGACTCACTGTGAGTTATATATGTCTATTGATCAGAGGAAAAATAAGAAAAAGAAATATAAAGTGGAGGTGGTGCTTTCTGGAGACAAATACTTTTACATCCTAGACTCCTGTGAAAAAACTCAATCTTTTGTGAAGCTGAGAAACTGGTTTCATTTGCTATTAAAATTTGCCTGTATGTGCTGCTGGTAGAAAGTGTGAACTTCAGCCCTCATTTCACTACAAGACGAGGATTGCTGCAGTGATGGAGGGCTGCCCCATTGTTTGCTTTGCTGTGTGACTGTTATTTCCTTCCTGTGAAAGTTTATTTTGCCAAGCCAGCTGGAAAGCCAGGACAGTTGTTATTCTGTGAATGTACTTATTTAGACTGCCAAGTTAGCTGTTCTGGGAGAATTTTTGCAAAAATGAGTGGGATTTGTCACAGGTCGTGCAATTTTGGTGCAAAGTATGGGGACCTTACTGTGAACAGTATGGGGACACTGTGCAGGCAGCCCCTGTACTTCACTAAACCCTTTCAAAGGAAACAAGAAACTGGATAATTTGGAGAGGAAGTTTTGTACAACTAGATATGTTGCTGAAATGAGTGGGTGGTGTAGCTGCTCCCTTTTTGTCAGAGAGAGGATATTTTTATTGTTACAAGAAGTGACTGAAGAACAGCCTGAGACCTATCATTCAAGAAAGGGAGCTCTTACTTTCCAAAAATTTAAAACTTTTCCAAAAATTTAAAACTTTTTTGATACACAAATCTTTTAATAGGTGCTCACAGGTTTTCAGCATATTTAGATTCCAGCTGAAACTTTATTCTGTTCCTTTCTTAGTGATGTTCACTTTCAAAGAGAAAAGTGTGCCGGTACTCATGCATTAGTGTAAGTCAAAGAACTTACTTTGGGCTGTAGGACTCTCATTGTTTTTCTCTTTTGCTTGTGCATTGATTCATGTCATCTTAACTTCCTTGCTTTAGAAGCCTGCTCCTGGAAAGCAAGGAGAGACACCACTAGGACAGACAAAGTCAGCAGCAGTCTTCTGTTTGTGGCAGAAGAGTGCAAGTTTCTTCTGACCCTTTTGCCTGTTCCAGAGCCTTGGGAAGCTCATAAAAGACTTAAAGACTTGGACCAACCATTTGACACTTGCATTTGAATGGCTTTACCCTGTGGTTCTGTGAGGGATCTCTCCACTGGAACATGGGCTGTGTGTTTTGGAGCTGGGCTTCCTGTCCTGGTGACGTGTCAAGCCACAGCTGACTTTAGCATCCCCAGCAACCTGTCCTCAGTGAACAGAAACAGAATGAAGATCCCTTGCACTGGGGTTTTTGCTCATCAAGAGAAGGAGACATATGGGAGAAAAGGAGATGATTAAAACATCCACCTCTTCCAAAATTCTTTGAGGGAAAGGCAATGTTATAGGATATAAAAAAATCCATAACTAATATAAATAAATAAAATAAATAAAGGTTGAAGACCTATCTAACCTAACAGGGTTAAAATAATGTAATTGGAGGAGACCTGGTGTCAACAGTGATCTGGGGCATATTATTAGTCATCTTCAAAAGAATGTAATTGGCATGAAACCACAGCATACCATGGCAAAGCTAGGCATTCCAATTGAAAAATCTGTGCTGTCTGAGAAGCAGAATGCCATGTCCTGAAACCTCTGTGATGACAGATTTTTGCCTGTTGGTAAGCCTAAGAATGACATCCTCTGCATGTCAGTGTCCTTGGGCAAAGCCATTCAAGCAGTCCAAGACCCATTAAATATGGCATCTGCTAAATCACTGGCTGGCAGTAAGGGAAAGATCTTTTGGGAGGGATGTTAAAATAAGTAGTACTGCTGGAGAAATACATGATGAAGGCAACATAAAGGAAATGGTATATGACAATGTCAGGAGACTTGTTGAGGCCTAAAACAGAGACTTTGAACTCCACAATGCACATGTCCTTAGGAGTAGATGAGCCCTCATACCTTTATAAGAGCAGGTGCTCTCTTTCATTCTTTTTTTTTTTTTTTTTTTTTTTTTTTTTTTTTTTTTTTTTTGGGGTNTTTCTTTGTGGGAAATGTCCACTCAACCCCCTGGAGTAGTAAAGTGTCCAGAAGCATTTCTTGTTGCAGGACAAGAGCAGGTTGATATCCCAGGGGCTCATAACTTGAGGATGAGTGGCTTTTCTGTGATCCTTAATGAGACTGCAACCTTTTCCTCCTTGAGGGGCATTATAACAAATTGTCTTCCCTATTTGGGAGCTCCTTTTTAGAGAATATATAATATCTGAGGCTTCCTTTCTTCTGTTGCATCACAAGAAAATGGGGAATGGGTGCAAAAGTTACTGCAGCAAGGACAGATAACATATATATAAACACAGACAATGAATGTAATTACATAAGCCTCATTTCCTAAGCAAACCAACCTAAAAAGATTACTATACCTTTAATTACTGTTACTTGGTCAAGAGACACATGAAGCAAAAGATGCTGCTGCTGTTTTGTTTTGCTGTCTGGAGATTTTTTTTTTAATAGTCGTCAGTATGATTTATATAGGGCCTAGAATGGCTGTGGACTTTTCAGAACAGTATTCAGACTAGTTCTGGGATACAACAACAGTACACAATAATGAGGAACTTGGGAAGAAACTGATATTTGAGCTATCCCAAAAATCTCTCCTCCCCCCAGAAAATTGTCAAGTGTAGGACCTTGCACAAGAAGTCTCATTGTTTTCTAATGGCATTTTGGCATTGTTTTCTCTTTTTTTAACTTCCTAAATATAATCACAGAAATCAAAATTTTAAAAAAGGGTTTTCCATGAGCTGGATATAATACTTTCTTTCAGAAAGATGGGCACACATTTTTCAAGAGCAAATGATAGTGACAGACCCTGGAAACTGCTTTACTGAACCTGGCATTACTGTCATTTTTATTGCCACAGAACAGGCTGTTTCACTGTCATTCATCCAAGGGCCAGAAAACACCTTTTTCTGGGACAAAGCTGCTAGGTTTCCAGGCATACACCCTGGACCACCCTGGTAGCCATAATGTTTTGCATGATGATGTCAGCCTGATGGCTTGGAAGGACTTGGGGGAGCCATAGGCTTGGGAGGATTCAGAGCTATTGCAGGCTGTTGTGTTCTATGTTGATACAAAATTCTAACGCCTTAAAGACTTATCAGAAAGTGAAGCAGCACAAAACTATGCATGGTAGGTGGGTAAATTTATTTCAGATTTTATCTGTTTCTGAAAAAAAGATATTGAAGAACTTGATACTTACTGGTTAACTGCAGGCTAAGCTATCCATGAACCTAAGGGCTAAGAAACAGTGAACCCCAAAGAAAATTGAGATGCAAGAGGGAAGCACAGCTGGTATCTTTTTCTATCAGGAAAAAGAATCAGTGAGCTGGTTTCTTCAGTTCTACCTCCACTAGAACTCTTCAGTTTTAGAAAATGAATGGATCGTCTGAGGAGATTTAGATCATGATTAGAATCTGGGACCAGAAATTGCAAAATAAACTCTCAGGAGACTCAGAATTTACCTTATTGTATACTGTAAAATATTGAGATTTACAGTCACTCTGGGAATCTGAGGAGAACAGTAATAGAGCATGACTACTCAGAAGTTTTAGCAAGAATGTTTCAGCTAAGCTAAAGTAAAACTTAGCAAAATAAATTTCATGTGCTTGAAATAACACACCTGGGTAAGAGATTAAGGCACTGAGATACACAAACACCTCACAGAAAGACCAGTGTAACTAATTCGTGCATCTCAAAAGGTGAGAAAAGACGTGAAGGACTATCAGCTAATTTCTGACTGCAGTGTCCTGGGAGCAAATGAGATACAAATACTGGGGGGTGGCTAGGGGAGGCAATTACCAGAGAAGCAACAGTCCTGAGATGCTTGAAAAGTAAATAACAAACCAAGATGTTGATAAATATTTCCATAGAAATGGAAAGCTAAATTCAGTGAATGTAATATGAATGTATTTACCAGTTCATCATAACACTCTTCTAATGTTTAAATGAAAAAAGTGCAGTGCTTTCACTAATTTGAGTGGGATTATAAATATGCCAAAATCAGCAATGTGTTCTGTTCATCTGAAATTTCATTCCATCAGATAATTTTTGATGAGCTGTTCTTATGATCAGGGAGATTACATTTTAGCCATGACTTTTTCAAGAAATGCTTTTTTTATAAGCATAAGACAGAAACAGTATTTTTACATTTGTCTTTGGTTGCCAAGTTTTGCATGCTTTACCAATAAGGTGCAAACCAGTTCTGCAGAGCTAAGACTGAAAAACTCGCAAAATATTAAAANNNNAAAAAAAAAATTTTAAAAATTGTTGCTTTACTATACAGTACTATAAATCTTATTTTTTGTGAATTTTTGTGAGTGTGCAAGTTAACCATAAAGGTGGGTAAATGATAATAAATCTACATACAGAATGATAGTTACTACATCAATAACCAGATAACACTAATTTCTTTGTAAATAGACTGAAAACCCACCTGATTAGAAGAAATTAGCCATGAATAACTGATTTTGATTTTTCAGTGTCAGTTTGCATGTTAAACTATACTGTGATGCAAAGCAGAGATATCAGTCCTTCATTAAAAAAAAAATGGTTTGTATAGGCTTTTTCATTTCAATAGCAACAACCCTATTCCACACATCATTTAGAAGCCCACTCTGCTTAGTCTCAGTTTTAATAAAATTTTCTATTTAGTTTTGAATTTATGCTCCAAATTATTTTATTCTATGAAATGGCAGTATTCAAGAAAAAAATTGGAGTGTTCTGTTGTTTTACCATTTGCTATTCATTCTTGGTATATTAATTCTTGATATATTCAGAAAAGATCTGTATAAAAGTCACAATAATCTTGTATGGAAGTTGAATTCATAGCCTGCTTCCATTAAGGCTGTGTTGACTGAGAACAGTATATTTCTGATGGCTATTGTAAAGCCATGGCCTTTGCTGATGCTGCTTCTGTGAAGCCTGTAATGGGTTTCATTGCAATTCAAAAAAAACATTGTCAATAGCTAAAGTCTCGTTTTCATGGGTCTGGAAATGTACAGTTCAGGCTAGTCACAAAATATATGGACTATACAAGCTAAACATCTAGCTACAATGATTTCTGTAATTGGAATTGGATAGAAAATTTCTATATGAGGGACAGCGTGGATAGATTGTAGAGTGTTTCTAACCCAAGAAGTTGGACACTGACAAATAGATGGATCCAATACTCCTGAGGATGGTATAACTATTTCAAGAGCTACCTTCAAGTTGTTAATACAAAATTTTCTATCTATACTTTTTTTTTTTTTAAAGTCTTCCTATCCATCTTTAGAAATGCTGCTAATGGATATATCTCTTTTAACTTCATTCATACCTAATGTGCTCATACTGATTATTGAGTAGCACGTGGAGGATAAGGATTAAGCATGTTTAGAATAATCCTTAAATACTCTCATACCCACATGAGAAACACAAAATGAGTTCTCAGTGTTAAAAACCCCCTTCAAATCAAGTGTTCAAATAAAAAGATTAAATAGATTACTTGTCAATGAGAAGAAGAAACCTATAATTCAATTTTTTTTTCTCTATTCACCCCCACCTGCATGGACTAAAAAACTTCACAGGTATATTTTCTTTTATTTCCTGAGATATATAAGGCTATGTTGTTTACTTTACTTGAGCTTTGAACCTTCACCAGAATCTCTGCTTGTTCATTATATATTTTCAGATGAGTCAAAACACATTTTCTCAGCACTTTGCTTAACAAAGCAATGCAAAAAGTAAATAATGTTATCTTTCTCATCAGGATAGTCTTAAAGGAAATCTTAGTAATCCTGCATGGAGGATACAGTTAATTGCTGGAATTATATGGGTAAATACAGGATTATTTTATCTTTTAATGTCCAGTACATTTGAAGCTGATACTGAGCAATTATAGACTACTTTTAATCCAAAACCACATATGTTTGTGATAAAGAACTTTGATGGAATTTACTTCTTTTAACTTGCACAGCTATTTTGCCCCTAATTTTGTGGTGGCCTACACAATCAGTAAGAAAAAAAAAGAACAACTTTAAAGGCCTTTAGAGAATGGCATTCAGCTCCTTCTGGGGTGTTTGAAATCAGCTTACCAGAATCTTTTGGTGGCACTGCAATCCATCCCAGGCATAAGAAATTTAAGTACTCACTTTAGAAGGTCATTGCCACTAAGCATCGTCAATAAAAGTGCAGTTTAAATGAATGGAAAAGGAATATTGTATTCTGGCTGTAGAGAATGTGGGCAGATCAAAGAATTGAAGATTCAACAGATATTCCTTTAAAAAACAGAGGTTCATGTTCTACTTTGAGTATTTTGTAGCTCCAATTTCTAAAGTGTCCCAAGCAAATCCTGATAGGTTTGTTTTTAAATTCTCATTCTAGGAGCTTTGACTTTCTCTGGTTTATAAAAACATTTTTCATCTGCTGTATTGCAATAATGCTGTCTTCCTCTTTTACATAAGGTTAATTCAGAGCCAACTACTGTACAGAAAATTGTGAGTGATTGACATCACCTATATCTGCCTGAGATGGTACTTCAGTATGCAGTCACTCAGACTTTGTACATCTCAGCAAAAATTCTGGGAAGCACGTCAAAATTTTCACCAGCACCAAATTCATGTTGAAATGGACATGAGAAAATCTTGTGTACAGCTGCATGTTCTTCAATAGTCAATTATAGACTAAAAAGAAATTATTTTTTCTCTTCTCACTTGAGCTCTTGCTGTCAGCCAAACACAATATTTTAGCTGCTAAGATATTCATTTTGAGCTGTTTGTTTTTCATTACAGTATTCAATGTACATATTCAGCAGTACAATAATGAGTCTGATCTCTCAGCAGTGGTACATAGTTCTTAAATTCTCAGCATCATTCAGATGTTATTGTAGGACATGTGTAAAAGAAGGGAGATGGAGAGGGAGATGGAGATGAGATGAGGTATGAGACTACCATCTCTTTGACTCTCATCCTAAATCCTATGGGGCACAGCAAGTGCTCAGGTGAATTCTCTCATCTCTACGCAGAGCTGATCATGGTGTGTAAGATCTAGGGCAGGACAAAGCAGCAGGACAGGATTCCAGCAGATTCTCAAAGGCTACCTCTTTTCTATAAATTTCTGGAAATCCCCTTTTACTGAAAATCACCATCTGCAGTCTTGTAGCCAATAAAAATGTGAGACTTGGAATACATAATCAAATGTTTTCTGAACCACATTATGAATAAACTCTATTCTTTGTAAAGACACACATTTGTGAAGCAACACCAGTTCATTATCTAATAGCTATGTTAGCTATGAAAAGTAAATACAGGGAACTAGAAGCTGAAATTTTGTCTCTTATTTATATATTTGTTTATAAGAAGAAGATTTCTAAATACATGAAGAATAGAACAAGTAGATATTCCAGAATCATTCAGATCCAAAGACAACCTCAGCTAGGAAAACTTCTTTCTGGACTTCCATTCTTCTCTGCAAGGAGTTGATATTGCAGAAAACTGAAGGCAAAACCTTCACGTTGTTCCAATTCATAAAACAGGAAATCAAGGTTAAGTGTCCATTCCACGAAAAGCATGAGGAAGGCTGCACAGGATTAAGCAAAATTTCTCTGTCCTCAGTACTCTGATCTGTGCCAGAATTCTAGCCTTAGAATAGATACAATTTACAACCAACGAGCTAGATGTGAGACCAGCCTATTTACTGTTAGTGATGTCAGGCATGGGTATGAAATATGCCTAAATCAGAAGAATCTAAACATTTAGCCCATCCTTAGTTACCCCTGAATTAATCTGTGAAAGAAACTGCTGGCAAG
>VWZN01000700.1:192834-222183 GCA_013396955.1 Regulus satrapa | reverse complement strand
ATGATTTGTCATGCACAACGTGGTACCAGAAAAAGTTGCATTTGTGGACTTTGTTATCCTCTTCTGGCCCAGGCTGTGTTGACAGAGGTCTCCCAATTAGCCTGAAGCAGAGTTAACAAGCTAGCATTCAAGGAGGCAAAGTGTTTCTGGCTGTAGGGTGTAAAGGGCTGCATATTACTTGCCTCTAATTGGAAAAGAGCATCCTCCCTCTCCTGAGCACCTTCACTGGCAACAGCTGAATCTACAAGACTCCCTCCATGCCCATGATGTAAACTCCAACCACTTACTGATGGCAGCAGCTCATCTTTCAGATCACGTTTCCCACGGACTTGGAGTCTATATCTAACACCCATGGAAAAGCAAAACCTTCCCAGAATCTAGCTATTTCTTTTCATAAACTCCTGTCATGAGCATCAGCTCCTGCAGATACTTAACAGAACAAATCCTTTCTTTCATGCTTCCCCCACATTTTCAGCTTCGCTGCTGCTTTCATGAACTCCTCATTGCATACTCTGAGCACACAATTTTTTGCAATGCTAAGAAGGAGCCTAATTGCATTATTCCTTCTACTGTAAACTGGGTCTACCTGTGCTATATGTGAATGGAAAGTGTGTGGAACCAGCAATGAAATAAATTTATTTCATAGAGTGGGTAAAGTATGTCTGAAGAGATGAAAGACTTTTTTTTTTTCTATGTCTCTCCATCTTTTCATGTCTTGGATACTTTTCTGTGGAAAGTATTTTACCTTTTCAAGTGGTCTGTGTCCTTTTTGACAAGATGTGTTTTTGGCTATCTTTCCAGCTCTACTCACTTTCCAAAATAGCCACATTATCACACAAAAGAAAGTGAAGCAAAGATATCAGGTGCTCATCCAAAGATGTCCAGCATTGGGGAAATCAAGGTTAGAGGCAGTTTGCACAAACAGGCATCAGTGGTCATATAACAAAAGTTGGAGATTTTTCTATTAGTGTTGATTCCTGTAGCAGACATGCTTCACTGCCACTTGCTACAAATTCTCATGGCTAGCTTATGGTTGCACATACCTCTTATCCAGCCTGGTGATGTTTTTTGCCTTAACCATTATTTCAGCACTTTGGTGGAGTCTTCTGCACAAATCAGTCTCCCTAAAAAGTAAAGCAGTATGAACATGAGGTTTAAATATTTTTAACTTTCTACTTCAAAGTTATATGGTGGTGATGTGAGAAGATCTGGTAACATGAGTCCAATTATTTCAATAATAAAGAGCAAGTACCAGAAAATCCCAAGAATCTCAGTGGTTGTCATGACAATTTGCCTTTCTGTTTCACCTTCAAAATGGCAAAAAGTGGAAAAGCAAAGTCACTATTCATGTTTGGTGAAAGTAAACACAAGGTATTACATAGATACGTTCTCTTGAGCTGCTTTTTTGAAAGAAATAATCAAATTTGGTTTTTACCTGATTTTGCAAAAACATGTAGTACCAACTTACAAAAAGCCAGATGATCATGGTGGTCTCTAAAAGCTGTTGCTATGGCATATAAAAGTTGTAGCACTGCCTACAAAACAACCTTTGGGCCAGAAAGTAGGAGAATTTAATCAAGTAAAATAATGGGAGGGAAAACAAAGTTGTTGACACAAACTTTGGTTGGAAAGATCCTGAGTTCCAGGTTGCCAGAACTCAGAAGGCTGTAACACAGAACACGCACTTGGTTGTCTTCTTCCCATGCCATCACCCTTGCCATCTTACTGGTATCTGCTGGAAAACCTCCAGAACCTCCTGGAGGCTTGCCCTGCTGCAGTGTGAATATTTTTACATAACCTAAAGCAACTTGGCAGAGTAAATACACTTGACAGAAATTTGTGCAGTGTGAATGACTTGAAACCACAAGGCCAAAAATTTAAGGTAATTTACTGTCATTTATCATGCTGAGAAAGAGAAAGGAAGCTGAACAACAGAAATTGCATCTTCTTATGGAAGTACTGAAGTGTTCAGTTCTGATATTTGCTAAAATGAAATATTTAAGGGGTAGAAACAATTAGGCTCTGTACAAGAAATACTGAATATCACCAAAAGAAGAGCCATCATGAACAGTTTATTATGTAAGTTAAATGAATTCTAGGAGTGATATAGCGTCCAAAGAGATGTGTCATTCCTCCATAAAATTATTATTCTTTTAAATAATTGAAAAGTGAAGTCAGTCACCTGGCACCAGAGCAGAGCATAATAGCAATTATTTAAGAGATTGAAATAACTCTCATTGAATCTCTAGTACTTCTCTCCTTTGATGATGTAAGCAACCAAATCATTGTAAGAGCACATATCAGCAACTGTGGATTAAGAAACTACTGAAATGTCATGATGGTTTCCTGGGGTCAGTTGCTTATGATTTAATGATGGCAAATAATGAAATGAGATACTTTGAAACTGAATTTGACCTTTCTTTGTCAAAAATACAGGAAAAATCTTTAAGGATGACAGTCCATGAAGTTGTTCCTGACTCTACATGTAGGTCTTGTCAGGATAAACAGCTTTGCTTTGGTTAATATAATACCAAGCTTTCAAGCATATTGTCAGCTTTTTTTTTTTTTTTTTTTTTTTTTTATTTCNATACCAAATTTTAAAAATTTTTTTTTTTTTTTTTTTTTTTTTTTTTTTTTTTTTTTTGGTGGGGGTGGTCATGGGATAAAAAGAAAGGAAAAACAATCAGGAAGGAATTGAATTCAAGACTAACTGGCACAACTTTTTCAGTGAAATTTGGAGAAAAGATGTAAAAATGCCATTTTGGATCACTTAAAAACAGTGTATTAAAAAACAAAATCTTTTTTACTTGCAAAATATTTGAAATACTTTTACATACAATGATTACAGAGAAATTTATCTGAGAGAAGGCGCTCCAATTTATATTCCCTGCTATTCAATCTAACACCCTCACCCCGGCACAACTTGAGGCCATTTCCTCATTTTATTGTTTGTTACTTGGAAGAGGGAGAAATGTGATCAGAGGGTTCAGCCAAATGGGAGCCAGAATTGAGAAAATTTCTGCTTATTCAGGGCTATGGCTTGGAGGTTCTGAAAAACTTGACTTCTTTCACTGTATCACTGCATCCTCTGACATAATCTGCCAGCCAAAATAAATTTACCTTTAGGTCAATCTCACAGACTTGCACAGCAGAATTGGCAGTGAAATCTATTTGGCAGCAAGAGTTCTCACAGAAAGCAGTATTTGTTACTCAGCTGGGTCCTTCACAGGTTATTTCTTTATTTACATTGATGGGAAATTTACAAATGTGACATTTTGAATTAACACATAGCGATTTTTTAGTCTTTTTTTTAGATTGGAACTAAGGGACTTGTGGGTACTCTTCTTGCTGTGTTAGTGAGAGGGATAAATGAGGCCATGCACACCTTACAGCAGTTCCCCGGCAGGGTGGAACTTTAAACAAGATTAAAAAGACACTCACAGGAGGAAGACATCAAGGAAATAGCACCATGACCACAGAGGTTGTTCTGCAATGCAGACATAAAAATGTATCAGTTTGCAATGGGGAAAAAGAAATTACTGATGCGACAATTATATTAACCATCTATTGTTGTTGTTATGCTTTTAATTTGCCTTGTAATCTACAGCTATTATATTAATGAGATGGATAAAAATTGATTGTAGTATGCATTAGAGAACAATCTGATTTTAACTAGCATGGGTGGGCTGTTGTTTTCTAGATGATTTATTATTATGGTTTGGACTAGTTGAAGATGTGTTGGACATCAATTGGAAAATGCCATTCTCTAACAAAAAGGAAATTAAAAATTGGCATAACAATTAATTATGACCACTGAGTGCAAAACTGATAAAGACTTTCAGAAAGTATTTCAGCAGTAGAGATCAAATGATGCTTCATTAACTACCTACCCCAGACTTCAGAAGAAATATAGTAACATAATTACTTTAAAATTGCCGTGCTAATTAAAATTTCTTTTTGCTTTCTTTTGCACTGTGTTGTTTCTTTCAGAAGTACAGTTGCACCCCTCCCCCCCATTAGAACTATTGCAACTCTTAAAACAGTGTGTCCTGTTCAGTTGTTCCTATCTGGCACTGAGACACTCCCCACTTTGTGCATTCTATTGGCTTCCACAGCTTCTTCAGAGCTTATGCAAAGTAGCATACTTGTGTGTCTGGACCTCCACTTAGTACAATCAACTGCATCTCTGAAGAGATCTGTTTCTGATAGAACCAATCCTATTTATTCTATTGTTAAATAACAATGATTGTGAAAAAACACAGGTTTGCCGTTAGTATGACTCTATTTTTGTGTGCTATGCGACTCTGGCTGAATGATGGCACTTAACTCATGGAGAAAGCATCAGATCAGAAATATAGTTGTTCCCAAATAACACTGAAACAGTGAAGAGATAATATTTTGCAGACCATTTTTTATGAAATGAAAAATATTCATGTGTGTATATATATATATATATTAATTTCTAGATGGCTATCCTAAAGAGGAAATGATTTACAGATGGAGGAAAAATTCAGTGGAGGCTGCTGACCAGAAATCTTGGAGACTCTATCAGTTTGACTTTATGGGTCTCAGGAATACTTCAGAAATTGTGAAAACCTCTGCAGGTAAGACTGATACAAATAGTAGTGCTTTTTCTGGAAGTCAAATTATTTTAAAATATTTATCCTTGTTTTGCTTTCATTCAAGTGTAAATTGGTTTTAACATGTTCCAGTGCTAGTGTAAAATTCAGACCCCCAAAAAATTGAATTTATCTTGATTTTTGATAATCTCTACTCTGACAGTGACTTCACAAACAGAAATAAATGTTTGCTTGATATGGCAATTTTTTATAGATTTGAAGTTACTCTATGATTCTCATTCCTGATTTATTAGGCCACTCCTACTTTGAATCTCTCTTCACTACAAACTAAAAAAAAAGATTTTTAACACAATGGTAACTTACTGAAATTAGACACTTTCTGTACCTAATCATTCAGCCAATGGTTAAGTATTTTTCATAATATTTCAAAGGCAATATCTCTCAGTTGATAAATGCCTTTTTAGTGACCTTACCAATGGATTGCAATTAAAATCTAATTATGCCTATTGCATTTCTTCAGAAATCTTTCTGTTTCTTAAAATAGCACAGTAATATAGAAGGAAAAAGAAAAGATATATAAATGGAATGTATTATTTGAACTGGATAAATTGTGGTCACACCATGTTTAAACTTTATACATGACTGCAGTAAGCTCCATGATTACCATTATTTGGTAAGTCTTCTCACAGCTGCTGAGGGAATCTGCTAGGAGCAATCTTCTGCTTAATAGGTGGTGAATTTCTGAAAAAAAATGTGATTTTCATTTTCAAAAGGTAAGCAAAACTAAGCTATTCTTTTACAAACACTGTGAATAACATTAATGATAAAAAAAACTATGAAGCTGTGAAGCTATTTCTGTTCAGTCCTGGCCCACTCACTAACATCAGCAATGAATTCTTAGAACTGGATAGCAATTTTTGTAATGAAAAATCACTAAAGCTTTAGTGAATATTTTGAGCTGGTGGTTTAGCAGAAAAAATGTTGCCATCAGAAAACATGTGAAAACAAAACTTTTAACTTGCAACTTACTCAGGAATGCAAATTTCCCATAAATTGAATCTGGTACAGAATACTAAATCACTGAAGTGGAATGTGTGGTTTAACCCCAGCTGGCAGCTTAACCACATGCAGCTGTTCACTCACTTTCCTTGGCAGGATGGGAAAGTGTATCAGAAGAATAAAATCAAGGAAACTAATGGGTTAAGATAAAGATAATTTAATAGGGGAAGAAAAAGCTTTGCACCTGGGCAGAGCAAAATAAGAAATTAGTTCACTGTTTGCCATGGGCAGGCAGTAGCTCAACCTTCTCCCAGAAAACAGAGAAGTTGGAACTAGATGATATTCAAGGTCACCTTCCAACCCAAACCATTCTATGATTCCATGAAAGATTAATACTATTAATAATAATTCTATTGTTTTTATTATTAGAATATTATTAATATCACAACAGTGTCTTGATAAACAAATCTATTTAACTCTGCCAGGACAAAACCATATTTAGACATGTCTCATTTAAATAAGTGACTAGATAATGTAGAGCAAAGAAAAACATATTTCCTATGTTATTTTTAGCACGTGACCAGTTCTTATTAAGATGAGTGTGTTAGCACAGTATTTTCGTATAATTGCTATTGCTGTTTCTGCTCATCCATGTCTGTGAGTGCAAAATACAACAGCAATATTGAACTTTAGTTACTGGAACCACATGATATTTCTATTATTCTAGAGGCACCACAGTGACAGAAAGTTGTTGACAAACTGAAGCATATTCAAATACCAAAGGAAAAAAAAAGCCAAAACAAAAAAAANAAAAAAAAAAAAAAAAAAAAAAAAAAAAAAAAAAAAAAAAAAAAAAAAAAAAAAAAAAACAAAACAAAAAAAAAAAAAAAACCTGTCAGGAGATTGTGGAAGCTAGCTTGGAAGGAGCAATGTAGAATATATGTGTCACATTGTCACCTGGAGGTACTAGGTTAGAAAACTGAGTTGTGCATTTCACCAGATATCTAAGAAAGATGGCAGTAAACACCATGAAAGAAAGAACTGAAACCAAACCCCCTGAGTTTGCACATGGACTTGAGTTTTCAGAAAATAGACTATATTTTGTTACTCTATCATTTAAGGAAATTTCAAAGGCCAGATTTACTGAATGTTAACAGCATTTACTGTCAAGAGTAAACCAGGGCCAGAACTTGAGAAAAAGCAAGTACATTGGAAAACCTTGAGTATGCCCCATGCTGTAGTATAAGGAGTCCCAAAATAGAGGGAAGGGGGCAGGAAAGACAGAGTGAAATATGCCTCTGACAAAATTGTAAGTCTAATTCTGTGACTACCTGCTTTGTCTAAATATATGTGAACAAATAGGATAAAGAGGTGTCTGTACTCTGGAACATGCCTCTTTACTGAAGTAAAGCCCTAGCCAAGAAGTCTGAGAATTAGGGAACCCACAAAGCTGCTGTTTCCTACTGTTTGGACCATCTATAATAAAGGGAGGTGGCAGCTACTTCTTACAGGTGTTACACCTCCTTTACAGCCATGCCATGGGGGGCTGAAGGTGGTCAAAAGAGAGATGCCAGGTTCTGACATGGAAGATTTCTGGTGTTTTTGCACTCACACTGTCTGGAGAGGGAGATGGTCCTGAGGCTGCCCCTGGGACATTATGGGTGTAGGACTCACCTTGAATTTATGCTGCTCCTCAGAGAGAGAGGTTCCTGCCCTATGCTCTGGTCTGTCTAGGGCCCTGTGAGCCCTGTGGAAGCCCATAATGGCCCCAGCAGCCACCCCCCGTTTGCAGACTCAGGACAGAAAGGAAAAGCATCAATGTGCAGAGTGCTGCACAGGGGATCATTTCGACTAACAAGGTGGAGTTAGGAGAAGGGAAGCAGGCTGGATACCAACAGCAGCTTTCTGAAAAAAGGTGCTAAACATTGTCTCTTCCTCCCAAGGGAAATGATGGAAACCACTATTACAGAGGGCATTTAAAAGCAGACTAGGCAAAGCATGAGAAACTCTACTGCAGAGACCAGTCCTGCAGCAACAAGAGATGGTTCATTTTTGCTGACTTCATTTTTGCTTCTGACTTACACCTTTCTTCTTGTTTATGATACTGTTACTTCCCACTAAATTACATCTATATAATGTGGGAGCTGCTGCAATGCTACCTTCCTGTGTCCAGCTTGGGCATTTGTTTTTAGCTCCTCTTCAGCCCTTGTTCTGGGTGTAATGAAGAGAGGTCACACTGACCACACATCAGCTTGCTGCTGTTCTTCTTAATTTGCTTTCTTGGTATTCATTTTCGTGACAAAGTAATTAGATTTACACCTCAGCAGCGTTCTGCTTTTTGATTTTTTTTTTCTAGTCTTTCCAAACCTTTTTCAGACATTTAAATAACCTTTATGTTAATCTATGACAATTTCAGAGGTACATGAGTAAGAAGCCAGCTGTCAGAGTGTATTTCAGAAATCTAAGGAATACAGAAAATGCAATCTTTTACACTGAACCAGCAGTGGCTTAAATTATTGACACAGTATTATACTTTGCTCTTTTTTTTACAATAATCTGGCTGCCAAATAAAGTCTTCATTGCCACCTGGAAGAAGAGTACAGCTTGCTCCTGATGTTTTTTTGTTTTGTTTTTTTTGGGGTTTTTTTTTCATTTAATGCTAAAATATAAACACCAAAAAAATTAAACACCTACTGGAAATGGTGATTACATGCAGCAAGGAGCAGAAATCCCTGTGCTGGTGGTATGGTCATGAACCTTTATCTAAAACCCTAAGAAAGTTCTCACAGTATCACTGTAAGGTGATAGCAAATCAAATACTGAAAAATTCCCCTCTTGCCATCTGGCAAAGTACTCAGATACTGTAACAAGAGCACTTCTCTTGATACAATGTCAAATAAGGCTGACAAAGATAATTAAAGTGGGGGGAGTATTAAGCCACCCGTGAAAAGAAAGGACAAACTGCATGTATAGAAAAAATGTGCAGATTTTAAAACTGCAAGTCAGCCAATGGAAAGGTGACCAGAACAACAGGAGGGAGAAGAATGCCTTCTTTAAAAGCACTCTGTGTGTGTTTGTAGTAAACTTCAGGTTTCTGAGTCCTAGACATTCCAAATACACTTGGAGGTGGGGTGGGGCGGGGCATGGGAGGGGAACAAAAAAAAAAAAAAAATCAGTTTTTTATTCTTTTTTGTTGTTGTTGTTGTTGTTCCCTTCCCGTGGCCCACAAAAGAAATATGGAGGAATCCATATTTAAAGCTCAAGGAGTGAGTTGTGGTGTTCCTAGCACCTTTCTGTTGACACTTCCTTCAGAAAGTCTATTAATTCTTTTAAAACCACATTTTTTCACAGTTTGATAAATACAAAAACCCTGTAGCTCCTGAATCTTATTTTCATTTACTTAAAAACTTGTTTGCATTGTACAAGTATTGTTTATTTTTCAGATGCTTTTAGCCTGAGAGATTTTTGCAGTTCAAAGGGGCTTTGCATAAATAAGTTCAAGATAATTCATCAGAAATAGAAAACACCAATAAAAACACTCTATTAAAAAATTACATGTTATTATTGCAAATTATATATATAGAACCAGACAGAAAGCTCAATTTCATAGATCCTGAATTTTCCCAAGCATCAATACTCAATAAATAGCCATAACAACTGCCATAACAAGATACACCTTTGTTCACATACCATGGATGGGTGATGATTAGTGGAGTCATCATGGGACTTATAAATCATGCTTTATGTTTCAAAATTGCTTTTTCATAAAAGTACTTCAGTTTAAATAATACTCTCAGCCCTGTATCACAGGGCTGCAAATCAAGGTTGATATCTGTTGTCACAGATTTAGATAAAGCTCTTTTGGGCCATACTAGTAGTAACACAAATTAAAGTACATATTCTGCTGCAGAGTACTCAGTAAATGACAAGTATAAAACTACTGCATAACAAAATAAAACAAACTTGTCTTTCAAGAAAATGCAAATATCAACATACATACATACATACATACATACATATATGTATGTATATATATATATATGTATGTATGTATGTATACATATATACATATATGACTACCACCAGAGGAGGGAAGGGACAGACATGTTTTTGTAGAAATGCCAAATTTCAGTAGGAGAGCCCCCATCAAGTCAAATGTTCTTGCAGCACAGAATATAAATTGTATTGTGGGCTCTATCAAAAGCAGCATGACCAGTATGTTGAATGAGGTGATTCTGCCTCTCTTTTCCCCACACTGAGACCCCACATGAAATACTGGGTCCAGTACTGGAGCCCTCAGCATAATAAGGACATGGACCTATTGGAATGAGGCCAGAGGAGGGTCATGAAGATTATCAGAGGGCTGGAGGTTCTCTCCTGTAAAGACAAGCTGAGAGCATTCAGCCTGGAGAAGAGAAGCCTCCAGAGAGACGTTCTAGCAGCCATGCTGTACCTGAAGGGAGATGAAAAGAGAGGTGAAGATGGACTTTTTACAAAGGCCTGAAGTGACAGAACAAGGGGAAAATGGCTTCAAACTGAAAGAGAGTGAATTTAGATTAGATTTTAGGAAGAAATCCTATACTAGACAGACATTGGAACAGGTTTCCCAGAGAAGCTGTGTATGTCCCATCTCTGGAAATGTCAGACTGAATGGGGCTTTGAGCAATCTGGTCTATTAGAAGGTGTCCATTCCCATGGTACAAGACAGACATGACACTAGATGATCTTTAAGGTCCCTTCCACTCCAAAGCATTCTGTGATTCTCATTCTGTGGGTGAACCTGAGACTGATGTTAGCTGATGCTCCTTGGCTTTGTCAGAAGTCAACACATTCCCAGAGATTTATCCAGAGGAAATGATGCTCACGACTTTCTCTTCTATTAGGTGTGCAAAGAACAGCTGACTTGAGAAAGCATTTCAAAATGATCCCCTTTGCTTACTATTTACTGTCAAAGGCTCCCAGATCACTTAGCTGCAGGCACAGAGGACCCACAAGAGGTACCACGCAAGGTGAGCTAGATTGACCAGGGCCAGGCAGCAGTCCAGTCATCACCCCAAAAGTCAGTGTTGATAGGGCAGGAGCACCACCCATCCCAACCACCAGACAGACAAGGAAAGGCCAGGGTCCAGCAGCAGGCAGCTGAACCCCTTAGCTGGAGGAAGAGATTGCAAAGAAGGATAGTCAGAGGCCTATCAAAGCAGCTGGAGCCTGTTGGTGTCTTTAAGGTCTTGACAATGAATGGAAAAAATGCACAAAATGCCACAGTGACTGAATGCAATTATGTCGCTGCACACTTCTTTTTAATGATCTGATTCAGTCAAATGCTCATATGCCAGCTAATTCATCTGAAGATATTGATTTAATGAATATGTATAAAACTTATGGGTTTTAAAGTCATTGGTATTTTCAATGTGCTACTGAGTCCTGATGACACAACAGAGAGTTCTTGTCATCTCTGTTCTCCCCAGGACAAATGTCAATTTGAGAATTTTTTCCCTCAAATGCTAAATTAATTGAGATCAAGAAGATGCTACCTCAGCTTACTGTGTTGCACAGACTGTCTTTAACCAGATGGAATCCTGAAGCAGACAGGTGGAAACTCAGAAAAATACAATGCACCATTTTAAAATAGTGTCTGTTTTCACTTATGTGGCATTGCAGGATCTTTGCCTCTTTCACCATGGGTATCCCATTCTCCTGGTTTCTAACAGGACAGAGTCCATTTTTTGCAGTGGCCAGGGGAGGCATGGCCAGGATGTGGTATATTCTATACCACCTTCACTGGGAGTGGAGGTAAAGGGACTCCAATATCACTGTAAAATCCAGAATGTTCATACAGTTCAAGATTACTTTGTGTGTAGACCCAAATATACACCTGGATTTGAACTGACTCTCTCATTCTTTGGCTGCTTTCAGAGAAACAGAGTAATACTGTAAGTCTTTTGCTGTGGCAGAAATCCTGGAATGAGGGAATATTGCAAGACTTACTTTCTGACAGTAAATACTAATAGAAAATTAGCCTGATTGTAAAAAGATATAGCAATAATCTTTTTGTTGACAGAGTTTTTATCTCTGATACAGTATTTAGAATAAGCCAAATTCCTTTTTAGCAGAGAAATCAACAGTATTGACTTTTAAAAGATAATCATTCACATGTCAAACAACAAATGATCAGTGTGAATATTTTGGAGATTTTGAATTTTTTTCTAAGAGAAGCTTAAATTTTAATTTTTAACAATAATTCATATAATAGTCTGGTAACTTTGTCATTATCTACCCAGATTAGAAATTTAATAAATAAATAGATCATTTTCTAATAATACTTTTAGTCTATTAAAGCATATTCCTATGTTGATTGCAAGTTCAACACATATTCATGGGAGTAAAAACTTTTATATTGCCCTGAAAATTCAGTACTTGCCCAACTTGTCACAAAGCTCTCTCATAAAGCTCATAGTAAAACATCTGAAGAGAGGGGATCAATAGTCTACTGAAGGTAATGGAACTTTTCCCTGGTACTGGCCTGGGGTCAGATCCTGAAATGTAGAAGCCTGAAACTGTACATTTAAAGTGAGTAATTCTTTAGTCACTGGAAACTAGAGAAAGCTCAGCTTAATAATGAGTGGGATAAGTATAACATACTTAAAAACACCTTCTCTCTTCTTTTCACAAGTGGTACCACAGATAACTAGAATAAGAGGAGTAAAGAGAATATTACTCTTCTCCATACTTGGTGGATTCAGCAGAACTGCATATATAACTGGTTTCATTCTTTGCTTTGACTTGCAGAGACAAATGCTTAGTGTCGTTTGTATAGGTCCTTACTGCAGCAAATGGTGAGAAAAGAAGTGATAAGAAGTAATTTTACTTGGCAGTAAAGAAAAAAGTAGAATGAAAACTAGATAGTAGAAGATTGAGGGCAAGTCTTCACCTGTATTTTTTTTTTTTTCTTAAGGGAAAATTTCCATAGGATGCAATTTTTCCCTAAAAAGACATCCAGTTGTCCTTGTTAAAGGACCTCAAGTTGTCCTTTTTAAAAGACTTCCATACTGTATGGAAAAAAAAATACAGTCTTTTTTCCATTATGTTTTTCTTCAGCTGATGTTTTTATCTGATAGTTCCATATTTTGGAGTGTTTTGTACGTGTCTGACTTTAAGCTTTAAGATTTCTTAATTAGTGCCATCGTTCACTCATCAAGTGACAATGCTATATTTGTTGCTCCCCTCTATACACATCGTCCTGATCTCCTCTTCCCTTCTGCTGGAGCTACATAAATTTCCATTCTGGGATAGTTCACCAGGACAGGTAGGCAACAAGGTTGACTCTGTTCGTCAGACCTTGGGATTTTAGCCTGAGCTTGAAAGAGTGATTGGATATTTTTAGTAGTATGAAGAACTAAGTAAACCCCTTACAGAATTTAGCACGAAGGCCAGCTAAGTCACTCACTTGAGACATAAGGACTTCGGTCTCACATGTTCTGGTGGTTTTTACCAGAGACAAGGTAAAAAAGAAAAGACTGGAACTGCTTCCATGTTTTGCTAGGAAAAGAGATTTTGGTTCCTTACTTCCAAAGAACAGAGGTATGAATTCTACATAGCAACAGAGGCTTCCTGATAGCAGTCACTTCCCATTTGCATTTTTCCTGCCCAGCCTAGATGACTCTGAGGTCAGCTGATAGCTTTTAGGAATTCATTCTGAGATTTCCACCTCTCTCACTTGCTGCTCTCTGCAGTCATGGCAAAGCTTGATCTGTGAGGATAATTTTGTGGCCAGACATTGCCAAATAAGAAGTCACACTGCCATTTGTATGATACCCAGACCTTCAGAACTAAAGCCCTTGATCTGCTGAACTGTGTTTATAAAGGCAGTAACAGGCTATCATGGTGGCTAAAGCAGTAGGGAGAGAGGGAAGTATTTCCAGGGAAAAGACACCACAACTGCAGTAAGAATGGCTATACAAGTGTCTTTAATATACAAAATTCAAAACAGTATTGAATCCATAAGTTGACTTCTAATTAGGTGCAAATTGTGAGCAGAATATTTTGACTCAAATTTTGAAACATATCTTGACCTGCAATGCAGATTGATGATTGAATTTGTGTTATTAATATGACTGCAATGGGGGTGGAAATATTACATAAGAACTGTGAGCCTGTTTGCATTTATTCAGCTGAGAACAACCTTCTATACTTGCTGTTCCAGCACCTCTAGCTTTTATTCCTACTTCTCTGTCATCACACCACAGTATTGGTGATGTATGGTTGGCTAAATCAAAAGCTTTATATTAATGCAGACAGTGAAGGTTTGGCCTTTGGCCAGGGTTGCACAGTCATTAAATTGCTATCTAAAAGTCTTTCAGAAGCAGAAATTGTACTTAATTTAAAACTCAGTATTGCAGAGGATATTTTATATTTTATTCACTTTTGAATCAACAATCTTTATGAAAATTTTAAGATACAGAGAGTATAGAAGAGCTATTTGCATGCTGCAGAAAAGTGCCAAGTGTCTTTTTAGACTTTAATTTCCCATAAGCTAACAAAAATTGCAACACAGACTACTTATTTGCCAGAAAGATCTCTCTAAATTTAGCCTTTACTCCACATCAGGGTCATGTTTCCAGATTTCTTTCATTGCATTGTATGAGCTCTTTCTCCTAGGACCTTTTTCTGCAGCTAATATTCACAACATTTGGGTATTTTTCATTATAATAGCTCCATTTTAGTCAATACCTTATGCTTCATAGTTACACTGGCAAGAGACAAAATCTCTTCTATGATTAGTTGTCTGATGCTGGATTTATCCACCATCTACTGAAGCCAATACTCATCTTACCTTTATCTGCCAGAAAGTCTGGCACATAGAAGAAATGCTGTCAGATAGCTAAGGAAGTGGCACAGTACAAGAATAGGCCTTCAGAAAGTTTCCAAACCTTCCTGCAAATACAGCTAAAGTGGTGATATGAGACAACCTGAGAACATTCCAGAAATGTAAGTAAGCCTGCCATGACAAGGACTGCCACAGCATCCCATGGAAAACCAGAGGTGAATCCTTGGCAATTGCTTGGGGCCATTTGGCAGTGACAAAACCCTCACCTGGCAGCATTGCAGTGTTTACAAAATAATTTTGACAAGAGACACAAAAATTTGCTCATAACATCAGAAAAAGTTAATCATAATCAGCTTGAGAAAAACTGAAGATGCGGACCAGAGACCCATTGCAGGGAAATATATAATCCCAGGAATACAGGAAGGTGGCATTAGGACAAGGATCTCAAAATACTCAAGTGATTTATACTAAGATCTGCCAATGTCCTTGTGCTTCTGAAAAGATAAATGCTCTGCCTTCTTGAATGAACCTTATAAGTAACAGTGAATCTGTTTAGTGTTTTAGACGTTATTCTATAAAAGAGGAAAGAACTATAATAGTAGGGAATGTCCTTATAGAAGATAATTCTCCATGATAATGGGGTATTTCCTTGACAAGCTTTCTTTCAAAACCTTTTGGTCTTTCTCAGAAATTACAGTCTTGTATTTAACCTTAGTGGAGGAGAAAATTATTTTTTTTCATTCTGATATGACCCTTAAAGACTGATGTTTGAAAGACTACATTTAGCTGTTCTCAACATCTGTATGTGCAAGACATTAAGAACACATTCTTTTTCTTTACCAGAAAAAATCTACAGCTACTCCTCTTCTAGTTGTTTTAAGTGTCTGCAACTGCAGTAGGGTCTCTTTAGGTTGTACAAATCTCTCAAGTCTGCCTTGGACCTGGGGATGCTTCTCCTCCCCCCCAAACAAAACAGGGCATGGTATTGTATCAAAGGAGAACAATTTATTTTTAGGGAAGTATGATATATAGATTGTCATCTGAGAAGTACAGAACCACCACCCACATTCTAATTCAAGTCAGTAATCACAGTTAATTGCAAACCTCTTATAGGTAGGAGAAGTTAGAGTGAAAAAAAAATTCTGAAAAAAAAGAATCTGAAGCTCCTTCTTCTGCTCTTAATATCCATAGACTCAGGCATGTCTTTTGCATGCTATAAACAGAGTGCCAAATTATTCCTTCCATAATATTGATGCAAAAATTGCCTTAGAGTAATGAAGTACAAGTATCATAGAATTGAAAAGCAGTCTGAAGAGAAAAAAAGAATGTGTACCTCATCCATTGTTCACTGCATGTAGATTGCTGTAAAGCACATAAAGATCTTAAAGGTTAAAGGAATTTAAATGCTCATGCACTTTTCTACTGTAGTTAGACACTTGACAAAATAATGCAAATCTTTAAGCAAAAATGAAGCAAAGCATGCAGATCATAGTTTTAGCAAGTGTCTTGGTCTTGGTAATTTTTTTTAATAAGGATACATTCCAGAAAAAAATGCCAACATGTTATATATATGTCTATTAATATAAAACATTGATTAAAATTTCTGGTTTAGTGATACCAATTTACACACTCCCATTCCAAACTCTCTGTTTCATCCTTATTATTCTGTTCCTCCACTGAGAGAGAACGTGTCTGTTTGCTTTTCTAAATCCTTCATTCAAAGGCAGAAAATGTGGCAAATATTGCTGGTGTTAACACAACAGATAAGAGAGAACCACATTCAAATGTGAAAAAAATCTTGTTGCAGCTTTCTCTTATTTAAATCGATAGAGTTATTTCTAAGGACACACCTTGAGCATCATGTCTGAAATAGAACAAGCCCTTGAATAGATTTCCACAGTGCCTGCAAGGATCCTCTCAGCAAACTCTGAACTTCAGGTCACCACTGGCTGAGAGTCATGGAATTAATTGATGTTTTCTATAACTCAAGGTGTATCCAGAATGTGTCTGCTCATGGGACAGGCATCATCAAAACCTTTTAAGGAACAAACTTGGGCTGTCTTTACTGCTTGAAGTCACCAGAAACATTGAGGCAGGGAAACTCCATCATGAGGTGAGATCATGCCCTTTGCAGGGATGAAGTGCATCCTTGAAGAGTATTGGGCTGATGAAAGCTCCCTCTGTCACCCTCAGGCAGAGCTAGTGAGGGTGCAGAGCAGAGCTTTAGCGTCCTCTGACAACAAATAAAGCAGCTGGAAAGTGTTTTGTTCTTGACATTATACACTGTCACGGGTGTTGAAATTTTAGGTTTAGCAATGCCATCTGAGAGTAAAAAAGCCCTTTAAACTTAGCCATACCTCAGAATTCATTTCAGGCCAAAGTCCATTGCAAATGGTGTTTAATCCCATTCTCTAACAGCATGTGTTTAAAAATCAGATCCACGTTCAGATGTGCAGAGGACAGTATTGGAGAATGTTAGTAAGTACCCTATCATCTAGGAAGGGGCGATTCCTTAAAACTTGTCACAATCTTAAAATATAACTGCACTTTATTGTATTTTTTTCAAAATATGACTTTTTATGGAAAATAAGTCTTCTTAGGAGAGGGGAACCCCAGAGAAATACAAGAATTGTAAAAACAATATATTCCTTATTTCTTCTGGTTTTGGTAACTTCCAACTCCCTCTGATATTGAACTGCCAGTGTGCCTTTTTTTAAACCCATATTCAAAATCATTTATAAAATATGAGGACTGCTGACATGTAATATCAGTTTTTCCAAGGAAAAAATTTACTTTTGTAGCTGTATCTGAAACAAAACCAGTGGTAATATCTTGAAACAATTTCAGTACCACTAATACCATATTGGGCATTGCATTATAAGGTAACTTGTGAACTGGTTTTTTTGCAGTTCTTAAATTTATACATAAATACCCAGTTATCTCCACTTCTTCCCAAAGCTTTTAACAAATTGACAAGAAAAAAGTCTGATTTCAACTATTGCAAATTGTGGAAATAATAGTTTATTGAAGAATGCTGTAAACATAACTTCAAACCCTTTGGGATGCATTGCTGGTAAAAAGTAGAATTTTTAAGGCTAGAGCCCACAGTTTTCTTGAGGTAATCTTTCTTTTACTGCAAGGTTCTTGTGCAACCTTATAATCGGTATTTAGAAGTGTTTTGTTTGTAGTCATACTGGCTCAGGAAAAAAAAACCAAACAAACAAAAACCCAAACAAACAAAAAAACCAAAACAAACCATAAAACGTATTTTTTGTCTGCTTATTTTAAGCTTCAATCTGATCCCGTAAGTAGATGTGAGATGCTGTTATGATTTTCACCTTATCTTCAGAAAGCTACTTTAAAGGCAGTGAAAATGAAGTAGCTTTACCATTATTTATTTCAAATACACCTTCATCTTATCTTATTTGAATTTTTGTAAGTAAAGAAGGGCAAGTAATTTCAGAGTTAAAATGAGTAAGATAATGCAAGTAATATTGTTGAAGGTTTTTTCCATTGTATTCATGCTTTTGATTCATAAATCTTTTGGTACATTAAATCTGTGTTCATCATTTTTATTACTTTAGTTTTGCTTTATTCTGAAAGACATTTTTTATTCTCCTATTTAGGAAAGCTGACGGTCGGTTAAGGCACAGACAATGCCATTGTGGTTGATAAGTCAGAAAATAATTTTTTATAATTTTATAAACAAATTATTCATTGAAAGTATTCAACAAATAATAAATAACAGCAAATCCATTTGACAATACTCAAGGACATTGTTAGATTATTATATTAATCATATAGGGGATTAAGTGTTCTTTAGTCCATCACATTTCTTAATTACATTTTAAAACTTTAATCATGCAATGTGATTTTACAAAAATACAATTTATGCATTGTGGTATTGGATCAAAACCACCTAAGACACACTTTGAAGAGAAAAAATCACTTATAATCTTACTATGCTGGCTTAGACGTCAAAAATCAAAAATCTCTGTTTTGACCAATTTCATGCTAATTTGACTCAACATGTCAAATCCAGACTGCCTTTCCACACCTGGCTGTCAGGCCTCTTTGCTTGTTTCTATTTTTTCTTCCCACTTCTTTGTCCCAAAGACCATTCTCTCTTAGCACTACTGTCCTTCCATGCCAGTTTGCTTTTAGTATCCTTTGAACATTTGCTTGAATAAGACCTTCCTTGACCTTTTGCCAGAGCCCTCCTGCCTTGTTCTTGGCTTTTGTGCTTTCTTGTCAGCACAGACATTGCCATTCTTTCCCTACCCAGAGGCATGACACCATTACCTGACACGGGTCATGATGCATTAAAGCCATGCACATTCTCTCCTGACTCAAATCTCTCCTGCCACCCTTCCAAAGGGACCGGGACACAAGCAGTGGGCTTGACAGAGCTCTAGAGTATTCAATACAATATCGCTCACTGGCTACACATCATTATGGCTGTATTTCAACTTTTCTGCACAGTCACACATGTAGATCCAGGGAGCTGGAGCAATGCAGAACCAGGACCCCAAGGGTCTCGAATAAAGATAATTCGGAAACTATTGTTGAACAATTATCATCATTAGTGTTTGGAATGAGAAGTCATAGGAGTATGCGAAAATAGTTTTGTGATGCAACAGAAATAAAGATCTAAGATTTCTATTTATAAACATCTAATTCTACTACTCAAAGGAGCAAAATGGAATCACAGAAAATTGGCAGATACTTGTGAGAGCAAGGACAATTGGAGAGTTGGGTAAGTTCCCAGGAATCAAGTAAAAAATTATACACAGTTCAATCAAAATTTAACTTAGTTCAGCATTTCAGGAACAACAGGTTCAACAGACTGCCCTCTTCTTTATGTCCATCATCCACATGAAAATGCCAACCAAGGATCACAGGAACAGCAGATGTCACTTTTAAAATCACATAGGTGGCTGTTGTCTCTCCAGGCTTACTCTGCTCCCACTGGTCATCCAGCTTCAAACTCAGGAACAGATTTCTCTTTCCACACTTGGTAATAAATTCCCCTTCTCTATTTGCTACAAGAAATAAAGGTTAATATCAGCATGGATCTTTGCAAATTTTGCCTTTTGCTGCTTAAATTTCCTCTAGCTCTAGTGGTTTTCTTCCAAAATATTGCAGCATGGCATTTTGCTTTCTTTCTGTCTAGACTGACTCCCACCTCTGCAGAATTCCCTGCCCTGTGCAACAACCACGGTGCAATGGACCATCATGCTCTCTTGGGTCATACATGGACCACAAAGAAACTGAAAACCCCTTTATCAACACTTCAACTGCAAGCATGAGTGATGTTGCTTATGCTGGCATGACCGGTAGATGCAGTACAGAAAATAAACAGAATCACTCTGGCAATGACAGCTCCACCTGGTAGTGGCTCTGCAGTCCATCAGACTGTTTCTGTTTTGAAGTCACAGTCTCAAGGCTGTCTCTGTTCTGCTTTTCTTCCTCCAGCTTAGGTGGATTCTACAGTGTGGAAAGCTGTTAATGTAATATATAAAACCACAGCACATAGACTGTCTTGAGCTCCTTTTAGATTCACATTTCTTATTTTTTTTAATGTAAGAAAAACAGCTCAGTGGTTTTGCACTAGGAGAAATGTAAAATTACAGGATTGTATTAACTCTAAAGTATTTATGGGCATGGACAAAGAAATTCAATAAGCCTGGTTCCCTCTACCTTAGAGTGAGTTTCTGCTGTAGATGGAAAAGGGAGAGAAAAGTGGAACAAAGTAAATTTTACACAGAGTGATGCAATGTTCAAAAAAGTGAGAAGCAAAGCTGAATATGCCCATAAATGCAACTATTCAACAAAGATGGAAACTGGTTCTAGCTTTAGTAATCTTTTTTTTGTACCAGACATCCTAGTGGGGAGTTAAGGTTCAGGGTAGTATTATGCATCATGAAAGGCTTTCTCTTTGTCTTATTTACCTTATTGGTCTTTAGCCCTTTTCTGTTAGGGGACTCTGATCATGGGTTTACTTCCAAATCGGAACTGACTCAAATGACTCACAGTTTGACATGGGATAAAAGAAGCAATGTTTCAACTTGATTTGCTTTCCTCAGGGTCCTTTATTTTCCCCCTTGCCTTCCCTGTTCCCCACCATTTCATATTATGAGACCTCCAATTAAATAACACTGGGTATTTAAATCATGTTCTATCAAAAGTAAAAAGAAAAACAAAACTTGAACTTTTAAAGGTTTTCTGTCCTACTCTTTACTTTTGTCTGATGGGTTTTTTTGGTTTTGGCTATATTTTCTTCTGACACTACTATGCTGTCATGCATATAATCTTCCTGCTCTCAATTCAGTTTGGCAAACTACTTAGGAGGTAGATTGTCTTTTATGTTCACAATACTTGTAGAGACCTCCTTGGAATGTGATCTATGTGTTAGGTGTATGTTATAGTGGACCACCAGTATCAGGAAACCAAAAAGAAACAGGTGTTTGGTCTTACCTTGAACTTAGTGTGGGAACTTCCATCAGTTTAAGTGGGATGTAAAAATAACAGCCACTCAGTATGTAACATTTAAAATTATTTTACCAAAGCTTACATGGCTTAATAAAAAGGCAAGAGAACCTTCTAATTATATAGGATTTAAGAGTACTGATTTCTTACTACAGGTGTATTTATGCAAATTTTTTTACTGCAAAAAGGGAACATGAAATTATCTACACAACTGAAAACTGAAGGAAGAAAAAGGAGAGGAAATTTTTTTTAGCTCAGCTGCCATATACAAACTTTGAGATATGCATTTAATTCTAAATAAATATGCCTAAAGAAAAGAGGGGGAGAAAAAAGCCAGAAAAACATCTTTCTTAGTTTCTGTGTAATTAAACATGTACTGTTTTCCTTTATGATAAAACACAGTTTTCTCCCTCTGCAATTCTATGTAAATGCAGCTCCCCAAACATCATTAATACTTGATATAATCTCATAGTTCAAATGCCTAAGCACCTGGAAACATTTCTATGAAATATTGACTTAATGGTAAGTGTTAAAAAATACACAGTCCTCTACTTCTTTTTTTCTTTAACTATATAGTCCAACAATATAAATCAAAAACAGGCCTGCCCAACATTTATAAAACTACAGTCCAGTCTTCTGCCCATCCATTTAAGCAGCTAAATTATAAGCACTTTTTTTCAGTTAAGAACTCAGTTTAATGCTCCATTGTTTCTTATTCTGAGACCAGAACCAATTAAAGAAATTATGTTTACAAAAAATTTTAGTCCATAAATAAAACAAGATTTGAAATAATACTGAATTGTGGAAATAGCTTTACACTGAAATAAATAATTTTGAGGCAGAGGGCTAGTTATCTTTTAAGTGTTCTTGTTCCAGCTATGTGAGGCCACCATGAGTCAAGACATGCAAGGAAGAGGTTGCTCCTCAGGGTTAATGAGTCCAGACCAACAGTTTTCTAGCAAAAATACCTTGTCTTATTCCATGTTTGTAGAGTTTTTAGGCCCAGTCCAGGCTCCCTCTGGTCAGGAGATCATTCTGAATGAGTAAAAGTGTCCTCTAAGTCCAGAAGGAAAGGAATCCTCTTGTCCAGATCGCATTCTTCTCCAGAATAAATTAACCTAATAGCATTCCTCATTTGGTGATTTTTGCCTCATTTTTGTTCACAGTTCATTAATAAAGTCATTAAACAATCTTAAAAATCTGCACAAGAATTGGGAAGATCTGGGAAGTGATGCAAAACTGGAAGCCCAGGTCAGGGACCCAGGACTGACTGGTTGGACATGAACACCAATATTCTGGGAGAGGCAAGCAGGTCAAAAAGAAACAGGAATGCAAAAGAGAGGAGTTTGTGGAAGGCTGGATAAGAAAATTTCCGTAATAGGAAATTTAGCTGTGCAGTGTAGGTAAGGTAGGGACACAGGTAAGAAGGGAAACAATGGGAATGAGGAGATTTGGAATAGGATGAGAAGCTGGTGAGCTACTGCTGGAGCCATTTATACAAACAGCTAGAAAGTTGGAGCTGTGAGCAAGGAAAGGCTTTGGAGAATATATTAAGCCTGGTAAAAAGATTACATTGCTGTTCAGAGCCTGAAAGGGAGTCCAAGACTCTCAGATCTTACCAATACTCCACTGTCAAAACGCATTTATGAATACATGGGAAAATATCTGTGTTTTTCAATTTCTGGAATTAGGTGCTAAATGATCTTAGTAACAGTCACTGAGCTCAGGTATCAGTAGGGTGCAAATAAAGTAAGGAGAGAAAATATTCAGGGGAACCTTTTTTTTCGATCAGGAAGTAGAGAGATTCAATAGTGGCCATTGAATCTAGCGAAACACTGGATGAAAAATCAAGAAATAGAATGAACAAACAAACTCCTAAATGCAACAACCACAAAGCTTTGACCATTTTGTTCTTTGCCATTCACTGTTATCTGGAAGGAACTGCTGAAAATGTAATATTCCCTGCTGGAAGGGCATCAAGCTTTGTGCTACTTGATAGGTTCCTGCAGGGAAAATCACAGCAATCTGCATTAAAAACATACTGCTCTGCACTGAAAGACCCTTGCAGAACACAGGGAACAAAAAAGAAGTTTTCAGCTCTTAACATTGTAATCTGCTGGTTTTAACATGAACTTGTGTAAAGAATTACCCTTTGCAACCACAGCCAGAACCTAATAAGGGAATGATAGTTTTCTTCAAGAAATTATTTCCAAAGGAAAAGATGTACAGCTGACAACTGAAAAGACACCATTTCAGATTTAGTTTTAGGTGTAGATTTATAGCTGTTTTTGCTCAAAGTTACCCAAGCCTTTTACTACATTAGAAATGTTCTAGATAGACTAGAAGGTGGGCAGAAGCCCCAGATCCTGGGCTGCCTTACTGTCTGTAGTAAGGAATAATCCCAACTCTCATGGCCTCCAACTCACCATTTCTGCTACCTAAAAATCTGAATTATTATGGGGTTATGTATAAATCCATTCAAGGATGGAGTAGGCATACAATAATGAACTAAGATTCTTAGTTATTGCTGAAGTTCATTACTTTCAAAGTTGAGAGGGTTGGAGGGCAAGAACCAGTATATATACTGAGATTAACCTAATTATAATTTTAGAATTTTGAGTTGCTAACTTCATATATTGCTTCAGTCCTAATATTTGTCTTTTAAGTGTATATATTTTCATCTCTATGGAACTTTATAAGAAATGTTTTTATAATATTATTTACCACATTAAACCATCCAGGCCTTGATTAAAACCATTTAAAATTAGTAATTCATGGATAGTATCATAGAAGATATTAGCAGAATAGGAATATATTTCTGTGTGCTCATGGGAACTAATTATGTTTGCCATTTCTGATGGAGACATGTATGTTATCTTGTAAGAGGACAGATTGCTCTGTCTGGCATTTAAATGACAACATTATTCATTGGTCTCATTGGCTTAATCAAAAAGCTTTGTTTAATGATTATTTTAAAGAACAAGTTGCTTTTTCTAACATTAAAATTCAATATAGAAAAAAATTTTGAAGTGATAATTTCCAAAGTAGTTCATAAACTAAGAGGAAGTGTGATAGCAGTAAAAAAAAAAAAAAAAAAGTGTTTGATAGGTTGAGTTGCAGCAAAATTGCATCTCTCTCATTGCTCAAAGTAGAAAAAAATTAAGAATAAAGAAATAATGAAACAGAATGATGACTGCCTGAGGGTAGGTAGCTCAGATAAACCAGATAGAAGGTTGATTCAAGGAGAAAATGAAGAACAAAGTGGTTAGAAGTTTCATAATTGAACTGCTTTGGAGATATTTTCAGAGTAAGAAGGGATTTTGTTTGGGGTGGGTTTTTGGTGGTTATTTAAATATGTTTTTTCCAAAATGGACCAAGCAATTATTTTAAGTCAAACTTGCCAAAAGTAACAGCTTAAATTAAATGACGTTAAGAAATGTACTAAGACATCTATCCAAAGGAATAAATTTCTTGTTTTTTAAGGTAATATTTCTGAAATTTCTGCATATAAAGAGCTCTCCAAGGCAGTAGTATTTTTGGAAAAAAATCAGTTCTCCCACAGATGACCCATGCATTCCTAAAATTTCTGGGAAATGCTGGCCAAATGCAACTACACATAAAAAATAATAAAATCTTTAGGCAGTGTGCATAGGTGAACTGCCATTTTCAGCTTGGTATGTATCAATATTATGGTCCTTGTCCTAAAAAGATACTTAAATATTTATGGAAAAGCAACCTACTTGCATTCCAAGTGCTTTTTCAGGCTCTTCCAGGCACTTCAGTTTCAGTAGTGTCTCCTATTCATTCATGACAGTTTAATGAGGTTACAGTTGTCATTAGCAACTCAGTAAAATTTTATTTATGTACAAAGACTCAAAGTTTTTCATAACTTATCAGCAGTGGCAAGGAAACCTAATTCACGGAATAAACCACAAAGGGGTTTAACACAGTTGTCTTTTACCCAAGTAGAGTTAAAACTAAAAAATAAAAAGGGAAGGATAAAAAAGGGTAGGCCCAATGGTTTGGTCCTGCTCCAGTTTGTTGTTATTTTTACCTCACATTTTTTTTTTTTTTTTTTTTTTTTTTCCCTAAATTTTTTTTTTTTTTTTTTTTTTTTTAATTGGAGCAAGTGTTTACAGGAACTTTACTCCTTGTTTACAGGTCCTGCTTGAGCATCTTATTTACACAATTCCAACCTCTACCCTGTCCTAATCCAATTCCTTCTTAAATATTTAATATGTTGCAAATCACTGAAATGTCAAGAACTAGTGTTCAGTAAGCAGGTGCTGTCAACACAGATTCAGCCACAACACTTGGTTACTGCACCCTTCCCAGGGTGAAATTTAAGACTATTCTTTCTCCTTGAAGGAAGGAAGGACTCTTCCCCTCAGGTTGATGTACACAGAGCATCATAAATGTTAATTGTCTTGCTGAGAACTGTGAGCAACTTGTTCAAATAACATACTTCATTCTCCAGCCTGGTGGTTTCTAAAATAGTACAGTTGCTGAACAGTGTCATGGTTCAGGAGAAGCACTCCCTCTCCTCCCTGCTCACTCCCAGCCCCTGTCCAGTGGGAGATATAAAACATAGAGATTATGCATTTAAATAAAAACAATTTACTGGGAACAGCACTGAGATAAGAAAAAGGACTAGTAACAGCAACAACATTAATAACAGAAATGTGTAAAAGAGAGTGATTTTTTTCCTGCAAAAGGCTCACAGAATCTGACATGATGCAATGTAACCGCAGATGGTGTCACCCCACTGCTCCTTCCAGAACATTTTTCCCAACCAGAAAGGAACAGCCATCTCCACTAAAAGACAAGAGAGTCCAGACCTGCCTTTTCCTATCCCATCCCTTCCTTGCCCTGTCCTCCCCCTCCCTGGGACATTACATAAATCAGCAAGGAATAACCTCTTAGATACATCCACAGCTATGTCCCCTCAGCTACTGCAAAAATTAAGTCTGTCCTGGTCAAAACCAGAACAGGGAGATATATGAAAAACTTATTTATATGCGTCCTTCTCAAAGTAGATGGTTGCTCAAATAGCTCTTGGGTGAAGTAGGTAGTTATATGTGGTAGCTGTTGGGTGTGTGGTCAGGTTTTAAAGGCATACTGGTTATTTAAATGGGACCCTAACCTTTACATTCCTGAGTTTACTCCTCACAGGTCTGAATCATATCTTCCCCAGCTAGTTATTTCTATGCTGTTACCATTTTGTGCATGTGGTATCTTCTCCCCACGTTGTATTCATATTCATCTGTGGAAGCAAAGCTCAGAGCAGACACTGCTGGTTGTGGAAAAAAAATATAAATCAGAGGCTTAAATTAACACTGCAAACAAAAATTTTTGGCTGACCCTCAGTTATCGCATCAAACACTTCATTTTTGCAGTCCTAAACCCTCCAAAAACTGAAATATTCCTATACTTTCCTCTTCAGAAGGTGTAATTTGAGTGAAATATGGAATCTAAGTCCTGTACTTTTTGCATTAGATAACAAGTAACAGATTCCGGTTACATATTTTAAACTAGTGTTTATAGGAAAAAACTTTCCAAAGTGTCTGTTGGTCAATCTGGTGGGTACAGAGAGTCGTGGGGAAGCTGCATGCTGCAGATGCACAGTAGCAGTGGTCTCAAAGTGTTTCCACCAAGCCTGGAAACCTATCAGTGTTAACAAGGCCTTCCTATAGCAGCAACGTGGGCTGGGGCCAGAACATGCTGTGCTTAAAGCCTCCCTCATGCTCATCCAATTACCTGCTAAATACATGGCATAAGTGAGTTGGAAATCTGTACCTCACTGATTCTCAACACAGTGAAAAGCTTTTGAAAGTGCTAACAGATACTTAAGCTACCATCAACACAAAGTGTTCGCCAGGCTGGAGTTCATATCCAGTTGTTTAATGAAAACAGGGCATGGTTACAAGTCCCTGGCCTGTGAGGCACAGCAAGGAAGGCTGTTCATGCTGAAAACAAGCAGTACAACCAGAGATACACAGCTATTATGAACTGCCAGCCTCCAGCCTTTCCATAGTCACTCTACCAGTGTAGCTCTTCAAATTTTTAACTCAGTCCTGTCACATGGATGAACCAGACTTGGTGCTTTCAACCAAACCTACATGAAAATGTGATCTTTCACAGACTCCTTGAGGTGAGCAGCTCTGGTTCAGGTATGTTCTGCAGTGGAGGAGGGCATCTTGACATAGATGGAAATATTTCCTGAGCCAAGGAAAACCCCAGAGGATTCCTGACACTGGCCAGAAGCTGGCGACTCACAAAAGAGTGTCTGATGAGGTGTGAATGGGGCCAGGAGATATGGCAGGGGCTGTCCCAAAGGGTTTGCCTCATCTATCCCAATGCTGGCCAATGCCTCCATCCACACAGCTATGAGGGGAGAGGCAGCAGTGTGGACCTCAGTCTGTGGGTAGGGCCTGGACCACTCTCCTGGGACAGGGACAGGCAGCAGACCTGTAACATCAGTGTAACATCAGCAGGGCTGAGAAGGAGTTAGACAGCTGGTTCCAAGGATGGTCTGTAGTGGACACACAGCCCCCCAAACAAGCAGCAAAAACCTCCCTGGCAGCACAAATAGGAGGGGGTCAGTGATGCAGAAGAATGGATGCTTGCTAGGGCACACACCAGCAACGGGCACAGGTTAAGGTGCCCCTGCAGAACCACTCCATGACTCTGCAGACTGAAGAGGGAAGACCCATTACATTAGGAGAGAAAGAAGGATGTTAATGCAGTCAGAGGAGCTGATGAGAGGACTAAAGTATCTTTCCCATGAATACAGGCTAAGAGAGCTGAAGTTGTTAAAGCTGAAGAAGAGATGCAACCACGGAGATTTTACAGCACCTTTCAGTACCTAAAGAGACTACAAGAGAGATGGAGAACTTTTTACAAGAGCATGTAGAGATAGGACAAGGAGGAGGGGCTTTAAATTTAAAGAGGGTAGATTAGATATATTTAAAGAGGTTTAGATTAGATATAAGGAAGAAAGTCTTTACTGTGAGGATGGTCAGCACTGGAACAAGTTGTCCAGAGAAGCTGCAGATGACATATCCCTGGAAGTGTTGAAGACCATGTTGAGTGGGACATTGTTCTTGTGGAAGGTGTCCCTGCCCATGGCAGGAGGGCTGGAACTAGATGGTCTTTAAGGTCACTTCCAATTCAAACCATGATTTAGGAAAAAGATATCTTTAAATCATGCACTCTGTTCTTTGCTTCTGTCTGCTGACTGGAACTTTAACCAACACAACAGCACAGGCATTAAATAGTTAAAAAAAATGAATGCCATATTTAGCCATTCCCAAATTGCTCTCCTCTTGCAAACAATTGGTTCAAGTTTCTCAATTTTCCAACTTTGTAGTGTCACAGTCAGAGTTTATCTTATGTTGTCTTTTAATTTGCACATATCTGATACACAGCCTTCTTCAACCAGGCCCATGTGAATAAACGTCTAGTGGTGATTCATCCACTGAAGTACATAAGGCCATTCCACTCCCTCCCAGAACTCATACATTTTAAGGTAATTGCATAATTTGAGTTGAGGAAAACTGGAACCTATGAAGTAAGAATCTAAGACATTACCGTGTGCTTTTCATAGTTAGCAGAGTCGAAAAAAGAAATCCAAAGTTTGGTCTGGTTTTTCTATGCAGAACAACTCTTAGTTTTGTTTGGCAAAACTAATTAACTTCTGGATATCATCCATCACTACAGTTTCTCTATTCTATAACTGAATTGTGAATGAAAGATCACCTTTGTGTTACTGAACCATTTACTATGCTCACACCTTTCTTAAGAAGTCCTTTTCAGGAGTCCTTTCTCCTTTCTGCAGTTCTTTGTGGTACTTGTCCTTTTTCAGGTCATGCAGAGATGATGTAAAAGGATTTGGGCTTCTGCCCAAGTGTGAAGAGATCTATTTAAAGGTGGTACTGAATGGTACTTAGGGAAAAGCAGCCCTATTTCTTTTTTTTGCCAAAGGGAGAGCATTGCTAGTTTTTATGACAGTATTTCGTTTGACAGGACCCCCTTAAAAATCAGAGCATGTTATTTTTTCTCTAAGTTAAATATTTCCCACTACAAAATATCAGATAAAGAGAATTAATTAATACACACATCAATTCCCTGGAAACACCGAGGGGAGGGATATCAAGAGATTCGGGCTGATTTTGTGACTTTAAAATTTTTAAGTTAACATTATTGGCAGGTTAAGGCCAAGTTTATTTCCAGGCAAACTAAAATAAAACTTCTGATGAAAGCAAGTGGAAGTTTGAGCACAGAGTTCAGAAATGAAAAATGTTATTCATAAATAGAGATGAACAGATGAGAGGTAGCTGGATTTGAATGAGATTTAGGCTGGCTTTTTCATTTCTTACAAAGGAACTCAGAAGTACCAGGCAGAATGATTAGACAATCCAGGAGGACAGCACAAGAAAAAAAAAAAAAAAAAAA
>VWZN01000700.1:155424-192783 GCA_013396955.1 Regulus satrapa | reverse complement strand
AGAAAAAAGGAGTGTTTTTTTTAATCACAAAATTAATTTATTAATAGCATGTGGGAACAAAGGCACTAGGGAATGTGAAGGAAAAAAGACCCAAAACATTACATTATACCAGAGGTGCAAACTGAGGAAATTAATAAACACAATACTCATGGCCTGATCCTGAATATATATTTGAAAAGCTAATATCAGAGAAACCTGAAGACAAAAGAGTTTTTGCTTGGAGTGCAAGAAAGAATTATAATAATTGTTTAAAAGTCTTGAGTAGGCAAAGAAGGAGCTAAAATAACAGTCAGAAGTAGCATTATTGTTCTCCAGCTGTCAAATGTCTTGGAAGTGAATAAGTGACTGCATACAGATCAATATTTTTCTTTATTCTACCAGATAAGACAGCACACAGAATGCAAGCTTGCATCTGCTAGATTGCCAAATACATTTGTAGGAAAAAAAAAATCCCCATAACTACCTATAATGTGAAGTGGAAAATACCATTGTCATATGGCTTTAATCTGAAAATCTATGCTAGATAGCTCCTTCTGCAAATACTAACATTCCTTGGAAAGTCTCAACCTTTGCCTTTACTATTTCTTAGCAAAAATGGCATTGTCTCCAGCATGCAGGAATTTAATGTGAGTTAGAAAGTGAGAGGATAAAAGACAAGTCAACTCTTGTTTTTCTTTTAGAGCAAGTAATCAATACTTGTTGTGGAAATCAGAGATGATGATGTAACAGGGATATAAAAGTCCTTGCTTCCACAGGAGAGCTACAAAGGTGGTGAAAGGGTGGGAAGGCATCTCCTGTGAGAAGCAGATGGGGACTTTGGGTTTGTCTAGTTTGGAGAAAAGGGCACAAAGGGGAGATTCTATTGCTCTCAGCAGCTTCCTTAAGAGAGGAAGTGGAGAGGGATGTTCTGGGCTCTTCCTGATTTTTAGTGATAGGATACATGGGAATTATCCTGACTGGACCTTAGCAAGCATATCTTTACTGAGGAGATGATAAAACATGAACAGGCGTAAACATAAAGAGGTGGTTGGTGCCACACACCCGTCAGCATTTAGCAGCTATTTGGAAAACAGCCTTAATAACAGGTTTTAACCTCTGGTCAGTCCTGAAGTGGTCAGAGAATTGGATTCTATATTCTATAGATTCTATATAGAATATATAGGTTCTGTATTCTTGGATTCTATTCTATTCTATTCTATTCTGATGTTACCATCACTTGCCCAGCACAATCTCTTCATTAATTCTTTGCTTAACATATCCTTTGATAACTTGATAGTAATAGTTTAAAGAGCTGATGAAGGCTTGAGAGCTTGAGGGCAAATAAAACCCTTCCCCCCCCCCCCCCCTCCCCCCCAACAGTTTCAGAAATCTAAATTAAATTTCCAAAGTATTTACTGGTTTTTAATCTTGGCATTGTTCTTGGGCAAAGTTATGGAACAGCTGATCCTGGAATAGATTCATACAAATGTAGGGGATAATATAATTATCACCAATAAACATTAATTCGTAGAAAATAACTCCTGTCAAACTAGCTCAGTGTCATCTTCTGGGCTTATACATTTCTGGTGATAGAATATACATTTGTAAGATGTCTCACATGATGCTGCATGGCATTTTGATTAAGAAACTACTGATAAGAAAATCAGCATCACATATCAAATTACTTTTTACATTACAAATTTTTTACTACTTGGAAAGATTTATTACATGTTTTCAACTAGAAAAGAACATTATTTGCCAGGACTTTCTGTTGAGATACTACATCTTTTGGCTTAATGCTACCTAATACTTCTTTTAATGACAGAAGCAATAATAGCATTGAGACTTGTTAAGCTTAAATGTAACACAAAGGTTAAGGGAATGGTCAATAGCAGCTACAAGTCAGGTAGCTTTGCAGCCTGGATGAAAATGACAATACGTATTTCTGTGCTTCAGAATTTTTATTCAAGTTGGAAGGAGGTACTTAGGATTGAAGCCTAATGATTTTGCTTTTCCAAAATTGGACACCTGCCATTTTGGGTGCTGCAGGTCTAAAGGCTGTGTAATAGCTGTTGTGAATTGATAGTTATGTCAAAATATATTCATTGTTTGAAGGTATGGCCAAAGTACCAAGCACAGCTGTTGCATATGTGCTCAGAGAATGATTATTTTATAGAAGAAGGATGTTTATATTAGCTTTATATGTTATATTAATGCAACTGCTATTAAATTAAGATCTAATTCAGATGGCTACACTTCAAGAATTATTTTGGATGGTTGGGGAGTCCATAAAAGAAACAGAAGGTTTATCAGAGACTGGAAATAATTCCTCTTGTGAGACCATAAATGTTTATCTTGATTGTAGAGGGTAGTGGATTACTATCTAAATGCCTGCATGAGAAAAACAAAACTGGCTAAAAATGCTTCAGCTGTCTTGCAAAGGCTCAAGGTCTGAGTTGATGCTAGACTAAGTCTCAGTTAAAAAACTCACTCAGTTGAAACAGACTCTTCTGTTTTTCCCAGTGAGAATAACTAGATATTAAAATAACTTCAAGGCTTTCTTGTAGTGCATCTCTACTGCTGGGATTTCTTAAAATAAAGATAGGAATTCTTTCTAAAAGCTCTTCCACTTTATCAATAACTTTGGGGCTTGTAGCCATACTTACTTCAGAAAAAGCTCATACCATTCAGAAAAGGCAGCCAAATAATCACCATAGTCTCTTTCAGTACACTGTATGACCAACAGGGAAGGGCTTCCAACAGTGAGACACTGTTTAAAGCTATCCACAAGAGCATATGTTAGGGACAGTTGAGGTGGAGTCAGTACAGATAAAAAGAAACAGGCTACTCCATTCCATGGTTATATAAAAGATGTCATAGTAATATAATACCGTCATAATGATTGTGGATAAGGCCAAACTCAAACATTTTTCTTAAGCAAAAGGAATATCAGGTCAAGCAAAACATTTTTCTTTTGTTTGGGGTTTCTCTTTATTTAATGTGTAAAAATAGATTCTGAGGAAGAAGAAAAAAACATTTCTTTGAAAATGTTACCATGTGATATTTTGATGACTAATTAAAAACTATCTCAACTGATTTGGGAATTACAAGCCCACCCAATCCAGTCCTGTGGGACTGTGTAAGAAGCAGCAACACAAATGGGCCTCCTCCCACAAACAACTGCTCTTGCAAGTAATAATTTCAATACTGGAAATAAATGAGAAGTGATTGACATTGACAGACGTCATGAAACTGAGGGTTCTCAGTGCTTTTTAAGAGCAAAGTGAAAGCAAGAGTCATTAATGTGTATCCTCAGATGTGCTACAGTATTTGATGCTCTGTGGAGTGTGAAAAAATATTCTGTTCAAAAAGCATTGCACAACTCATCAATAAACCCTCTCAGGAAAAGATTACTACATAAAAGATATTCATTTTCACTCTGATCCTTCATCTACTTTCACTGACATCAGCAGCTATGGTAATTTATTATTGTTTTTACTTCATCTGCTATTGTTCATTTCTATTCTTCAAACACAGAAGAAAACCTACGTATGGAAAATAGCAAGACTTCTTAAGAATAGTGAATAATGGATCATGCCATGATGCATTGTATTTGTATATTGATTTTCTCTCAGATTGATACATTAATTCAAATAGAGATTATGTGTGTAACTTCTCTTCTGATAAGGCAGAAATTGAACTGGACTGGTAATCATGGATCAAGGTCGGCTTATGATATTATATATTTTTATTCCCATTATGTGGCTGTATAAAATTGCATTTTTTAAAGGATTTTGCAATATTAATTATAAAATATTAGTTATAACTTACAACAGTTAAATTAAAATCCCTTTGTTTTCAGTGCTTCCACATTTCAAAGAATACATGAAATGATACTTCATGTTGCACAATGAAAATGTCATTATGTCTAAAGTTAATAGGCCTGAACATCCTGAGAGCAATTTTGAATCTCGTAATACCTCATAGATGAATAGCATGCTACAGCTTCACATGGTTTAGTGGGAGGAGAGCTTTATACACAGTATGACTGGGAATAATATGGCCTTCATACACATTATGACTGGAAAGACAGAATAGCTGTATTTGGTGGAACAGCTTCCATAATATATAAACACATAAGTATACAAATAAAAGAGTCTTGATCATGCCACCAAATGCTAAAATAGTAGTAGGTTTGGGTTTGGTTTTTTTTCCCAAAATTTTCAATTCTTTGAATTTATTCTGGAGGTGAATTGTCTTCATGGATCTTGATTCATCTCCTGAATACATTCAAAGTATCCCAGACACTTAAGAGAAAATATGGGATATAGAAAGTGAAATGGTTGCAGCTGAATCTTTAAAATTGTCAGTTTTTGTATAAAGAGTAGATTAGAGCACATTACTGACTAATAGGTTTCAAATTACTGTGGTACACAAATAATTTAAGGCATAAGTAATTGGGTCTTTTGTTTATTTTATTTCAGTTGCTCATGAAAAGTTCCAGTATACAACACATGTATGTCAATGATTCTGTGGAAAAAATATATGAATATAAAGAAGTTAGAACTTTGAACAAATCCAGTTATTTTCCAGGTTCAATAATAAAGGACAGAATCGGAGGATGTAATAACTTTATGTGCTGAAAATATATTTAACTTTTTATAATTAATTTTTAAAAGCAGGCTTTTAAAATTCGTTTAAACAAAACTGTCATTTTTCAAAACTATTTTGAAAATGCTGCTTGCATCAAAGAAAATGAAAGTTCAGCAACCAAGAAAGAAGACAGAAAAATTAAAATTATTTTATGCTGATAAAAAAGAATTGGTAGCCTTAAGTAAAAGTATCTTTTTTGATATTATATTCTTGATATTACACAAGCCAATAAACCAAACATAATATTTTGTGGTTCTGCCACGTTAGGAAGACATCTCTTGGTCTAACTTGGCTTTAAAAATTGTTTTGCCTTGAGATAACCTGGGATCTGGTCTTTGTTTTTCACATTATAATCTAACAATATTTGATTTTATTATGCATGCTAATACACATGTGCATATTTATAATTGGACATGATTTCTACAGGCACAAACAGTGCTATTAGGGTTAGTTGGTGCCTTGAGGTTTTGGGGTTTTTTTCCACTGTGTATTGATACAGTAACTTGTCTGTGATAATAGGAAACTTTAGCAATGATTTGGCAACATGGTAAGAATGTATTTCTGAAAAATGTGCTTTTCAAGTGTAAGAGCTGAAAGCCAAGTCTGGGCTACACTGCTCTAGTACATACACACACGCATACAGACACATCATGATAATGCCAAAGGCAATTATGAACTCAAAACCAGAGATCTTTGGGACACAGAAAGATTTTTTGATCTATCGCCTAAGATCCTTACCTGTGACTAGACATCTAGTCACATTGCTACGATGGCAATACAAGTAAAAATGACACTTCTGAAGCCCTCTATGCATTTTTTGTGAAGTTAAACATGCAGCTTAAGCAGAAATGTATTAGTGTAGTGGTGTCTGTTACCACTCCAAGAACACTTACTTGATAAAGTGTAAATATCTTTCTCTGCAGTACCCATGTTCCCATCTAAGCTCAGTATCCAGGTGTCACTGTGGAATACCTAAATGTCAAAGCAGCATAGGGGAATCTAAGACTCACCCTTAAGTGACAAGATGAATTTGATAATTTTGTTCTTCCTTTTGTCTTGGAAGCATTTGTTCTAGACTACTGCGGAGCAAAAATTGTTCCCACCAATGGAAACTCTGTTTACTGAGTAATTTTGGATGAGTCAGAATAAGCCTGCAATAAGTCCTCAGCATCTCTTCATTATTTACAATGATGCTGAAGAAGATAAATGCATTTTTAATTATACATTCATGACTCTCATTTGTCTACGTTTTTCTTCAAAAGAACTGAAAAATCCTGTTTTGACCCTTGGGGTTTTTGTTTGTTTGTGGGTTTTTTGTTGCTGATTTTAGTTTTTGTCTTAATATTAGCTCATTTTGGAGCCATAATCACCTATGAGTACAATAACCTCTGTCTTCTACAATTTTGTAGAATTTTCGAATCTTCCAAAGTTGAAACTTGTTCCATACCTGACTGGAGATAAAATCATGTTAGGATGGGATACCAGCTCTGAAGACAGACCAGCCGATGAAGTATTAATTGTAGGCAGTGTAATTGAAGGAGTCACAATCCATCTTTCTTTTATATCTTAGTAATTCTAGTAAGAAGATAGGTTGACCCTCCACCAGGCATATCTCTGAGGTATAGGGGTGTGAAAAGAGCTGGTTCATATGACTCTTCCATCAGATTTTGTATCATAGCATCATAGAATCACAGAATGGCTTGCTGCAAGAGACATAAAAGATCATCTTGTTCCAACTGCACAGCTGTGGGCAGGGACACCTTGTACCAGACCAGACTGGTCAGAGTTACATCCAGCTTGGCCTTGAACTCTTCCAGAAACGGGGCACCCATAACTTCACTGGGCAACCTGATTCTGTGCCTCATCACTGAAAAAAAAAGGTTTTTTCCTAATATCTAACCTAATAGTGCTGTCTTTCATTTTTAGTTCATTCCCACTTCTTCTGCCACTAAATGCTCTTGAAAAGATTCTTCATTTTTCTTGTAGGATCCATTCAGGTATTGGAAGGCTGCAATTAGGTCTTCTGAATTCTTCTCTTTCCCAGGCTGAACAATCCCCGTTATCTAAATTAGGCAGGGTTGGGTTTTGTAACGCTGCCTGTGTTTCTGCCTAACTTTGAACTGAGATATTCTTTCCAGCCAGTGCAGAATCTGGAGCCATATCTTGAACCTGAAACTTGCACATTCCCAGTTGGCGTCAGCACTGCCACAATAGTTTCACTTCCAATTCCACAAGCACATCTTCCAATAAACCTCTCTGGTGAACATTTTGCAGAAACTTCTGTACATACTGACTAGAAAACTTTCAAATTACTGAGAAAGAAGAGAAACCCAGCTGAGAAAATAAAAAATGGAGCTTTGGGAAGCAATGATCAGAAAACAGGTTTGGGGTGACAGATAATGGCAAGTATAAATAAGGTATTCTCTTGGTTCCCAAATGGAAAAAAAAAAAAAAAAAAGCACTGAAGATTGGAAAGTTAGTTTTCTTAGCTATTAAGTAAATTTGAATTATTAAGGTAATAAGGAAGATGATTCAGTCTCTGTGTCTTTCTGATCAACAAAGTAGTACTTGTGGCACACAGTGTGACTCCTCATTTTAATGATTAGGACTTTCTTCTGAAATCAAACTCTTGTAGTAACATGGATAAACTCTGCCACTCCTCATTATTCTTCAGTTCTATCAATGGACAATTGGCATGTAACCTTCATTCAGATGCTGAATCTGCTCTTTGTGCGTTAATTGTACCTTCATATTTCAGTCTTTGTAACATTAATAATTTTGATCTTTTTTCCTAAGTTAATTATCACCCATAGAGTGTAATGGAAGGATGAAGGAAAATGTAACATAAGGTAGTATAGTTTGAGTAAATGAATTATATACAGTATATAATTTTGTATTTTTAAAATGTATTTATTTTTAATAAAATAACCATTTGCATTCTGCTCAAACATTTTACCTTCAAGGGAGCTGTTCTTGGTGCACCATAGGCAAAATTCTAGCAATTCAGGCCAACAGACCCTTAGTCTTCAAAAGTAAAAAAAAAAAAAAAAATTAAAAATTGCTATATTTAATATTGTTCATTAAAACCCACAGCAGTTATTACATGAGAAATCATTATTTCTCTAAACAGTGTCCTATTTTCAAATTAGAAACTTAGGCTAATATAAGTACTATGGGTCACAGCCAGCAGTCATCTTGGTTTCATGGGAAGCGCTGCTACACTATTTAGATTAGTCCAGATTTGTTGCCTAAAGGTGCGCGTTTTTCTCTCTTTATAGAAAACTGATCACACTCTACTTTGCCTCGAGATAATTTTCAATATTTCAGTGAACTGATGGCTGATCATTCAGTTCAAAGTTAGTTTGCCTTCCTGGGAATATTGTTTATGTCGTTAAAAGGTAGAATTCTTCTCTGGGTTTAGAAATGAAGTTTCTCAGTATTAGCTATTCCTGGTGTCCTTTGCTAGGCAACCACTGTGTGCTTATTTTCAAACCAAGTGCACAGGTTTAATGACATACAGTTTGGAAGGAGATTTTCCCCATCTTGCCTGCATTGCAGAGCATTGTCATACGAGCCCCAGCTCCCCTTCTAGCAATGGCAGTAACAGCAGGTAGGGCTCTGAAGGCTCCCAAAGGTGCAAGGAGGCAGTGAGCAGAACTCTTGAAAATGTTTCTCTCCTCTGGTGTCAAGGATTGGAAATTACTTGATTCTTTAGAGAGTCAGAGGCATTTGTTGTTTGCTATAAGGGTTTGTTTGCAAAGATTAATCTGAAGGCTGAGCTCTAAGTTGTTAAAATCCATGCTAAATTTAATAACATAAATTCCCGTGATGAGAAGGCTCTGACAGGGTCTCTGGGCCAGGGGTCTCATATGGCAGAGGTCTGTCAGGGGCCCTGCTCTTTTCCATAGTATGCAGGATGCAGGATACTGTCACCCCGATACAGGGGATTTTTATTATATATATTGCGTAATGAGTTAAAAACATGACTCTAAACATTCTTGCTGCACCTATCAAAAATTAACTTCTAACATACGAAAAAGTTATCTTCATCCTTACGCATATTTATGCATATTTTGTATCTGTCCATGTATGTAAATCTATCTGTTCTATGTTAAAAATGCAAACAATATTCTGTGTAATTATTCTGTCTTATTAATGTAAATGGGGTTTTCCTCATTTTTCCTAAAATGCAAATAATGTTCTTATTACATTTTTGCTATGTCTTGGAGCTAGGCTAAGAGAACTGGGTCTTAGGGCTTAGAGATTTTTCTAAGGCTTCTATTTTTCTAAGGCACTAAAAGCATTTCTTAAAATACCTGGGGTATATTCTACCTACTTGCTTACTTATTTGTTCAAAACTATAGCTAAAGCTTTTACTTATATTTCTGCTTCATGTCCAGGTGGTTTACTATATCTTAATTTCTCTAAAGGTTTTAATTCAATATATGCATTCTTTCCTCTTTCTGTGGAGCTCAGAGAAGCTCCTGCCTCTTGCACTCGAGCACTCTGGGTTGAACATGACTGCAGGATGTACAGGATGAATTGTATCTCAGAAGAGAGGAGAGTCTTTCAGAAGAGAGGAGAGTTTCTTTGCACAGATTATTTTGTGTGTATAGAGAAAGAAATATTTGTACCATGGCTACTTTTCTTTAATGTGCATGCAATGCTTTCAGATATGTAGAGGATATTTACTTCTGGAAGAAATAATGTGAAGAATAAAACAACCATCACCATCATTGTCAGCAGCGTGCACTTTGAAGTAGTGCCGTGAACATGGAAAGTAGTCACAGCACATATCTTGTATATAATGTAATGAAAGAATCCAGTAATCTCAATAGAAGTTGACTTGGCTGGGGATAGAACTGAAGTGGTAATTTAGCTGAGCATTTTAATTTACCGTAGCTATTAAAAAAATTCATTCAGTATATGTTGTACCGAAGAATGCTTGCTTCTGAGAGGAGACACAACATTGCTGCTTTCAATTGGGGCTCTTAATTTCAAGAATGGTGATTTCTTCTTCTCACAAACATTGTCAGCAGTATGCATTTTCTCAGAGCTACAGGCTCTCTAAGCATGGTTTGAGTACTGTAGGAGAACCAGCAAATTTTCCTCTTACTTCCTCTTTGTGAAAAATTTTCTTGTGAAAATGTATACTTTCATCTAACAGAGGCATTATGGGAACATTCACAGGTTTGTCAATCTCTTCCAAATATATCTATCTCAAACTGATGTACTTTACATATAGGAACTTTTCCATTTCACACATTCCCAAACTCCCACCATCACATTTTTATTTACCTTTAACTTTCTAATTTATGGCAATTCATTGATTTTACTATGACTCCAGAGATACTTTGGACGAAACTTATTCTTACTGAATTAATTTATTTTCTATATAATATTTAGCTGTATTCAAATTATCTACTGTATGAAATGAATTTGTTTATATGCCCTCTGTTACTAGATGATTAAGTTTTAATTTGCCTCAACTAATAAACCCATTGTGCTTCTGCTTGGGTGAATTGTATGTACATTCCTTGGGGGATTAATCCTTTTATGTTTCAAATTTCTTCATTCTTCTGATCATTTGTTTTAACAGGACAGAGTTACTTAACTATTGCAAATGATGCCTTCTGCAAATATCATACTCTAGGAAGTTAAAGTTCATAACAAGAAGCCATAAAATTTATTAGGACAAATCTGATGCAGTCAGACAAAAAAGCATAAAAAATCTCTTGCATATAAGCTCTCCTTCACATCTGAAATGAAAGCAACCTAGTCCAAGTACAGAAATCAGTCACAGTTCAGTTTTATTACTCTTATTCACCATGACTGACTGAGAAAGCCAACATCTATGAGGCTGAGAGAGCTGTTAGTAGAGCAGAGGTGATAAGGTCAGTAGCCTCTATGAGGAGAGAGGGAGGGACAGATTATTATCCCCTGTGGAATCACAAGGGTTAGCAGAAGAGATACAGTGAAAAAAATCATGTAATGTGAGATAAAATAACCTTCTTAGTGATTTCTTGAATGTATGATTTTTACTATGCAGCAACATAATAAACTTTGTGCTCTGACTTACCTTGTGAAAATACCACAAATGGCTGCAACTTTTTTGAAATGCCAGCATTGAGTTCTAGTGTCTATAAATGACTTCTTCTGTAAAGGCATACTCATGTGCATGTTACGTTTGCCATGAAGAACCCTATTTTTAGAGTCATATGTCAAAAGAAGATAACAGAAGTCACTCAAACCTGAAATTAGGGGACAGAAAACACAGCCTGCAGAAGGAAGGATTTTGTGTGTAGTGGTTGCAGAATCTGGTGAATGACAATACCTTCCCATATATGGCCATGAAGATATCCAGGATTACCAAGTCTGGAAATTCAAGATGCCTTTCAAAACTCTATTCATTCAGAATGATTGCTAAGAAGCTCTGCCTATCATATATATAATTTCCACAGAGATCTAAAATTTTAGGATAATAAAATGGCAAGTTTTACTTAAATTTCACATGAGAATTACTGCACAGATCCTGTTGAAATTATAAAAAATATTTGTTATGCAGTATTCTTATGAAAGTTAAAATATGAACAGGTCAGTGAACAACTGTCTGTATCCCATCACAATGTGAATTTCCCTTTTGTGCTATTATTACAGGTGATTATGTAGTCATGACTATATACTTCGACTTAAGTAGAAGAATGGGATACTTTACTATACAAACATACATTCCCTGTATATTAACAGTTGTTCTTTCCTGGGTATCCTTTTGGATCAAAAAAGATGCCACACCAGCAAGAACAGCATTAGGTAAGTTGTTAATAATTCCCTTTTCTGATGCTCCTACATTACTATTTGAAAATGTTATCTTCCTTTCAAAGAGACCACTAGGTATACACTTTGGATTATTACTACTATGTCTTGCAGAACCAAATCTACTTGTTACTGAGACCGCTGGGGTTTTTTTTCCCAAAACAGGGTAATTAAAAGTAAACTAATCTTACCCTTTGGATGACACCGCCACCTACTTTGCATAAAACTCTTGAATTAATGTCTGTATCCTTGTTCTCACCATGATATTTTAGTGACATTTTTGAAGAATTAATTAATTGCGCTGCTGGCTTCCTTCCCTTCTGTAACTCTCCCCCACTGGGCATTATGTCTTATATATACAGAAGGCTGTGGGATATAACAGTATTAACTCATGCAAAGTGTTTTAGCTTGCATGCTTGAATTTAAGCTTCACACTGGGTGTATTGATATTTTTCATAGATTGTAGAAATTTATGCTGGTTTAGGTTTTCCAGAATCTCATTTGTGTTAGAACCATCATGTAGATTTTGGCAATGTGCTTTAGTATACACTTAGAAATCTTCACTTAGACATAGAAATTTTTTCTAATATCTACAGGAAAACCTGCACATTTTGACAGCATCCAGGGTACAGGGGTATATAACAGCCAATTACATGTAAACATCAGAACCAAAGGAAAAACAATTCCTTGCTTTCAAGATTTCCTCAGTTCAGATTGTGGTTGCCAGGTCTGCCAATATGAACTGATTCAAAAACCTTCCAGTCTAGAAATAAAGGGGAGCCTATGTCAAAGTGCACATGTCTGTTTTCAACCATTCCCAGCTATTCATTACATCCTCCTGCTGGAGTAACTATGTAGGTCCATTTTTCTGAGGTTATTTTTCAAGAAAAGAATATTCAGTCCTCATTCTCTCCATGTGATTGCTGCAGGGCCAGTGCACCACAGCTCCATCAACAGGATGGACAAAAAGACTCATAGTTATTCTGTTATCCAGTAAAACCTCCACAACAGCAAAAAGGCCATAAAATTGTGAGGACAGAGCAGCTTACAACTGCCTGCTCCTGGCTGTGTAGACTTGCCTATGATGGCCAGAAAATTGAGCAACAAGTCTTAAGTGCACTTCTTTGCTGAACTCTTAAATTGAGCTCTTTTCTTCTTAAATTGGGTGACTCAGGGGAGATAAGGAAAGACTCAATGTTCTACATCTTTTTTTTAAAAGGGAGTCTGAAACCCCATGCATAGGGAGAGTCATAAAGCATCCAGTTGTGTTATCCTTCCTAATGCAGAAGAGAAAGTAGACAAAAGACATCTAACACTTTGCATTATTGGTTTGTCATAAGCATTTTTCTTATCCTGTACCTAAGGGTGGTTCCCCACAGCTTATTTTTCCAAATAATTAGACACAGATGTATGTTAGATCACTAGTCACTAGTGGGTGACTCTCCACCTCACCCCTCAGCCAGCAGGAAATTCAGATAAAAATGTATTCAGATACTGAAGTCATGAATTTGAAATAGGAACATAAAAATTAGTTGTTTCAAGGCTCTACTCTGTAGATGCCATGACTCACTCCTAAAACTCTGATTGAGAATTTAATTTAATAGGCTAAAATATAACTTTTAGTAAAGTATATATGGGTCACTTCTTTTGTGCACAGAATCCTGTTGTTCCCAAATTGGCAGTGGCCTGTTGACTCATGCAATCTGTAATGTAGTAAGCAGATGCTTCCATTTTGCTGCAGACCTGTGTGTATAATGTAATTTATAAATCTGTCTGAGCAACAGCACACATCCACATCTAGACAGCAGCACATGGTAAAACTGTGAGAATTCAGCCAAAGGCAAACTGCTGAAATTGTCCTACTAATTAGTTGAAATTAATTGTAGAGACTCTGCGCAGCAAACCTCCACATATAGCTGAATTAACGTACTGGACTAGCACCAGGGAAATATTTCACTCTCTGAAATTAATGAATAATTTTCAAAATTATTGGCAACTACTTACAGGTACATGAAGTACAGGTTTTATTCCTTTCTGAATAATGCTAACTAATATATTTCCATGATGACAAAAAATATAATTTGGGTTTAAGACCACAAGTATTCTTTCAGCAGTACTGTCCAGAGACATTAAAGCATTCTTTAAAAACTTAATATTATAGTCCCCTTTTTACATGCACTTTGCATGAGGTACTAAGGCTCAGACTGGTAACAAGACTAACTCCAGGCCACCCAAACAGTCAGTGGGAAAATGAAAGTAAAATTTGAGTGCTGGATGAGAACTGGGTTTTTTGATCCTGAGTTATTCTGCTCTTCATTCAAAGACAAAAAAAAGTCTCTGCAGTTTCTCCTTGTCTCTAGTAATCAAAATTATCTCAAAATCTTCTAAGTCAAGAGGCAACTTTTCTCTGAAGAAAAGTTATTATCAGGCAAAGAATAGGTTATTTTCCTTGAAGATGAAGGGAATTAAGTTAAACTGAAGCTTTCATCCAGTTTCCCTGCACTTTTCAAAATGGGTATAATGTGTAATAGGACCAGGCAGTTACTACAGAGCAGGATCAAACTGCAGTTAAAAAAATACACTGGGTGTCAAAGCCAGAAATGTGCTGATGTAAAAAATTATACTGATGATATGTAATAAAAAATGAACATTGCTTTCCTTGCAATTTCATGTTTACCTCATTCACTAGAAAACCAAGAAAGTACTCAAAACAGGTGCCAGACCAGAAAGATAGAGAATTAACTTTATGAACAAGTGATAGAATACATTAAAGCACAATATATGTCCTTTAATGTCCCACCAACATAACCTCAAGAAAATAAGAAAAAATTAGCCTTGCTGACCAAAGAGTTTCTAACACTGAAACTTCTGCTACCTTACTTTGCATATTGTTGTCCAGTAGGCAGATTTCAAGCAGTAATAATTTTAAATAACTGTTTAGACCAATGATGTAAAAGTTAGGGTGTTTTCATGCATTATGTATATCTGTCATTTGATCTTCCAGTCTGTGTGTTGTTATATCAAATAGCATCTTTGGTATGGGATTTACTGAGAGAATGTAGCGTCCCAAAATGGTATTTACACAGAGACTTGTAAGCTTATACTTACAATTTCTACCTGAAAATTTTGAAGTTAAGTTACCTCAGAGCCGTCCTTAGCTGATACTAAAATTCTCTTGAAATAGATAGTTCATGAGCACTGTGAATTTCAATAACAGATGCAAAGCTCACTTAGCCATATGGGACTCCATAAAGTGAGAGACTTCACAATTTCATCTGGAAAGACATATGTATCTGAAACCACTCAACAAACTGAATTTCTTTAGCATGAGAGATAAAATGAATTAAGGGTATGGAAACTAGATATTATATTTGGAAATAATTGTGCTGCATTTTATTCATACATACATATATACATTCTGATTTGCAAATGTACAGAAATACAAAACTGTATCATCTGGTGCACTTTCTTTCTCTTTCCTCTCTGTATGTATCCCCGTAAACTCATTTTAACATTTTAAAATTTGTGCCTGTGTGCTAGATGTAAAATTGATACACTAGATAGAATTTTCATAATTTAAAAAATCAGTGCTTGTTTATGGTGTGAGCAGAAATCCAGTTGCAAGCATGATTTGAGCTGGTGTTTCACATCCAGACTTAAGGCAAGGATGTAGGATACAGGCTGAGTTGAAGACTTATATACTTTTTTTTTTTTNNNNTTTTTTTAGCCTTTTAATAAGAAACTGTTTTATCACAAGATTAATGGGAAATAAAAATTTACATTGAGTCCAGGTAAACAGGATGCTCTATATTGTAGCAGGAGAACTCTATAGTTTTGTGGAATTTTTTTGAGACAGTAAAATGCCTGGAAGCTTGTACATTGTGGCTCTGAAAAGGACACTTTTGTGTCAGAAATCTAAAAGTGGATTAGGAAGTGTTAAAGAACTTTATTTTATATTGTAGGGATTGTTGTAATCTGAATGTGGTTCTTTTGAAATTAGCGACTCCCAAGGCCTGGGTCAAGGCCATACGGAGAGTGATTGACCTATAGTTAGTAAGGGTCAAATCAAAGCCAGCGAGTTTACACCTTCTGCAGTTGGGCATCTCTGCAGCTGGTTACTGTGATGGATGACCAAACATGATCTTTGCAGCTTTTTTAAAGCATCAGCTGGATGCAGAACTGATGTTGAGGGGTCTGGAGAGGTTGCTGGATCATGCTCACCCCATCTGCTTATACTGGAGGTGGCATATATTTCAGCACATGGAAATATTTTTCCAATACCTTTTGGATGTCCGAGGCACACACAAAGTCCACACTTTCCGCTTCCTATCAGCATTGCTTTCATCTTGACTGTTGACGGGATTTTTTCAGAAACTTTTTGTTTGTTTCTGGGTAATAGACATAAAAGGAATTCCATTTTTATTCAAGGTTGAGACACAGGCAATAATATGCTTTCTGGCTTTTCCAGGGACTTTCTGTTAGCTTGAATGGAGAACGTTGTTCCTGTGAATCACGGTAGCTGCTGTCAAACTATACAAGTCAAAGATGGACAATCCTTCATAAAGAGAAAGTAGTCAAAAGTAATCCACAGATACTTCTCTCCAGAGAGCTTTTAGTGAGAAGTTATTTAAATATAAGGCATAATTTCAGTCATTCTTTGCCATTTCAAACACTGTGCACCATTGTGAAACATCATTTTAACTATAAAAAAGAAAGATTACCTTATGACTATGTTGTTTGTTGAGAAGGTTCTCTCTTGAGACTTGTGGGAAACTCTCTTATCTTTCCCAAGCCAATAAGAAGTTGGGCTTTTTTTCTGTCAGAAGACATGCAGTTCATAACAAGTTGGGAATGAAATGACTGTTATTTCTCAGGAATGAAAAGAAATTGTATTAATTACTAGGAGTTAAATAACTGACATGACATAGGTTTCATTCTAGCACTGGTTTTATTATTTTGGATATTTCTTACTAATCCCATTATATTCAATATTACTAAATCAATCTCAGAAGTGATGTTTAGTATGAATTAAAAAGACTATTGCTGTTAATGTTGCATCTGAAGTTTGTAGGAGATTCTGACTGAGCAAGTAGCATTGACCTCCCTTGCTCAGAAGGAAAATGGCCCTGGAGGACTCCCAAGGCAGCAGTGGTGAAAAGACATGCTTTCAGAATTTATGATCAGATTTTGCAGATTTTTTTTTTTTTAATCCCTCCACCTCTTTTTCTTTTTTGAGCATAAGATTTTTCCTGAGAGTACTACTACTGTGGAATAGAACATGTTTCCTTCTCTGCTTACTAAGTTTCTTCATTTTATTTTTCTAGGTTTAGTATCTTTTCTGCTTCATACTTTTCTTCAATTTTTTTTTTTCATTCTCTACCTCTCCCTCACCCCCATCTTCAACCTAACTGGGGTCAGAAAAAGGTACAGATGACCAAAAGCATATTGAGAGGCATGGGAATGTCACTTTTGCAAAGATGAAAATAAACAACAGAGAAAATCTTTGTTTACAAAATAATTTTGTCCCTACTGTTGTTATTTTCCATTATTTCTTAATATTACCAAATGAAATTAATTTATTTCTTTGATACACTCTGGACTTCTGTTTTGTATGTTTATTTCCAAAGATTCTTCTGTGATATGGATAAGTGATGTTCCACACCATTAAATCAAGTTTCTCTCTGCAGGCATCACAACAGTATTGACCATGACAACTTTGAGTACCATCGCAAGAAAGTCATTGCCCCGTGTTTCCTATGTCACAGCCATGGATTTGTTTGTGACTGTATGCTTTCTATTTGTCTTTGCTGCTCTGATGGAGTATGCCACTCTCAACTACTACTCAAGTTGCAGGAAACCAAACTGTGCTAAGAAGAAAAAGTCGGTAAGAGGGGAGCGTTTAAATATCTTTTCACGTGCAGCTCAGAAAGCAGATAATAATTCAGTGGTAGCCTGTAATCACACAGCACTTCACTCCTCCAAGATTTTCCCAGTGGTGTGATCTGCCCTGAAAGCTGATGGAAAAGTCACCTGCAGTAGCTGTAGGGGCAGTCACGTGCCTGCTGAGTGAGGTCTGTTCCTAACAGAAGCAGCCTGCTCACCATGGAGCAGCAACCCTGCCTATGCATTTTTTGTCCTCCAATTACTGTGCTGGTAGTCAGAGAAGTCTCCCACTGAAAGAGAGAGCATAGCTTGTTAAAAAATAAATGCCCATCAACGTGTATTCAAATGCATTGCTATTTCATGGCTTAACAGGTCTAAAAATATTTATGAGTAGAATTTCATTGTCTCTGCTGGGAACCCACATTTGGTTTAAGTTTTGTGCACAAAGGTGCATGCTCCCAAGGACAAAAATGGAGGCCACTTAAAAGGGTTTTAGGTACAGCTCATTTTTGGCCAGAAACCAACTTTCAAGTGTAACACCCAGAAAAACACAAAACTTATCTATTTAGAATCAACTAAAACAATCATGCAGGAAGAATTGCCCAGTTTACTTCATAGCTGACTATGAGAATGAAAAGGGGAAGTTTAATAGAGAAAAAAAATCTCATTGTAAGCATACAGAAGGGGGTTGACCACTCAATGTCAGTGATAAATATTATGTGTTCAAGATCAGTAGTTGGAGATGCTGGATGCCATTGTGTGTAATGGAGGAAACAAGGACATTTGAAATCAGAAATCAAAGCCAAATAGGAAAAATGTGAAGAAGGAAATTGAGGAGAGAGAAGCCTAAATTTAGGGAATAATAGGTCATGATATAAAAAGGGATTGAATGAAGAGCTATAGAAAATGATTGAATGAAGAACTAATGAAGGAAAAGCTGAAACAAATACGGGATTAGAGAAAGTCTAGAAAGCCATAGACTTAGTCAATGATGACTCCATTAAACCTAAAATAGCTTCTTGCAAAAATGCATTGCTCACAAAAGGCAAAAGATAGTTACCAAAAAAAAAGTTAGAGACCGAGATGACCTTTCCAGTGATCACACTAAAATTTAAATCCTATAGAAAGATTGAATTAAAAAGTCATAAGTGTCTTTGTTAGTAGGATGTAATTCCAGACATATGAATGAAGACGTGAGAAAGCATGCAACATTAATGGGATTTATATTAATACCAGAAAAAATGCTCATTTACCTATTGTTCAATCAATAAATAAATTTAATGGGCTGAATAAAGATTTTAAGTCTATATGTGCATTCTGCTGAAATTTTGCACCATTTTCAAGTGTACAGAATATTATGCTGACTATAAAAAACACTGCATGAAGTGTTTTATGCATTTAAGGGCTTTGTGCAAGGAATAATACTGGATATACATGCATGTGAAGCACTAAGTATATTTTCTTCTGAATAATTTTTTTGTTATCTTTATTTAAGCTACCTGATGTAAGTTTTGGTCATGTAATGGTAAGTAAGTTACTTTATTCAGTGAGAGAATTGGGGGCATGAATAGATGGTTGACATTTACTTGCACTAATTCCTGAGAGAGTGCTGTGTTATGCTCTACCCTGACTTCAGAAAAAATATTGGTTTGCTTTTTTTCCTAAAAGGTCAATTTGTTTTCAGCTGTGGCAGAGGAACATAGCTGCCTCTTTCTATAAGGACTTATCAAGTGATACGGGAGAGAGGAGGGTCAAGTATAGAATATTATGTGTTATTTTTACCTCTGAAATTTTGTGTGTCTTCTTTATATAATACAGAAGTTTCTCACTACATTTTATGAGAAAATAATAAGTACAAGTTATATCATAAACTTCCATGGAGTTTTAACTAAGTTTTGCAGAAAAAAAAAGTTCATCTATGCATATGCAAAACCTTTAGAAAACTTTCAGGATTTTAAAATAATTTAGGCACAGAAGTTGAACACAGACAGTTGTACTCTATCTATAAATATGTGCAGCAGCAATAAAGTTGAAACAGAGCACAAAATTGTGTCTCTAAGCTATATGAGATCTGAAACGAGAATACCTGCTATAGTATATGCAAATCTAAAGCATTCGGAAAGCATGAAGCCAGTTAACCAGTTGGTTGAATGGTCTGCCATCAGATAAGGACAAAGTCAGAACTAAAACATTGGGGTTTGCATTTCTTAGGTTGGATATACTGAATTTTCTCATTCACAACCGTCAGATCCATGTTATTAGCCCAACTTTTTTACAAATAATTGTATACTTTTTTTTTTTTTTTTTAACACAAGTTCTTTGGTGTATTTTAAGACCTCATATAATTTAGTAAGTCTGCTCATTGGCAATTAATGGTTTACAGTAAGCATGACATCTAGCCACTTTCTAATGCTGTCACTCCCTGGACAGACTTTTCTGAAAGATAATGTTAACAGAGCACATTGAATGGGTTGCAACACTTTCCCTTTTCCAATTAAAAGCTATAGGGAAAGATAATTTAAATGACATTAGGGTTTAAAAACCTTTAGCTAGAACTAGTCATTCTGAACTGCTTGGAAAGTATCTGCAGCTTTTTTTTCTTCACCTTAAAATAGTTACTGAGCAGGACCTTTGTCTATTAAAAAAAAAAAATCTTCAAATTAAAGCTTAAATAAGCAAGGTCTCTGGCTCTTAAGATACCATGTTGTCTTCTTCAGCTTCGTAGTGATGACACTTTAAAACTGAAATTCATTAATCTTAGTAAATCCTTGTTCAGGTAATCCCAAGCCTTTTCTTTTCCTCCTAGAAAACACATGTATACCTTGTCAGAAATAATATTATTAAGCACGTTTAACACTGCACCTGAGCAGACTTGTACAAGGCCCTGGAGAAGTTCCTTGCCTTGGCAAACCTCCTGGGTGGGACTGGGATGGTGCCCATGGTTTATGCACTACCTCCTCCCAACACCAGCTCAGCTGGACACACAGAATACAGGGGGATCATCCATCTTCCCCTCATATCACTTCAGGATACCTCTTAACTGACAGGGATTTAAGCAATTAATCTCTCTGTATTATTAGAGCAATTATTTTATCTTCTGTCCTGAACAGATAGCTGATATAACAAAACAACATAAAAATACCCCAGAGATGAGGAAGTCTCCTTTGCAGATCCAGAGCACTTTTTCATATTCACTCACCAAACCTCTCAGCCTTTATTTTTTAACATACATATTTTAGACAGGCATGGGAAATTTCAGTCTCTGAACTTGAAATTTTCATAAACATCTTCAATAAATCTACAATATATGACATAGTGGTATAGCTCTAGTCATAGTTTTCTTCTTTCTAAAGTACTAGAGTAAAAACCATTGCTTGTACAATCATCTTAGACCTTTTTCACATGGCAACACATTTTAAGGCTCTGGAGCAAGGCACCCAAAACTCTACAAAAGAGAGAGAAGACCATACAAGTGTAATTTCTGTCAGCTAATCTCAGAGATGAAGTCATCACAACAAATAGATCTGCAATTATCTGCTTCTAAACTGCAATCTGCTTGCAGTTCACAGCACAATTCACCTGAAACATTTTAGCATTTATTTATGATAAAATGAATTGTGTCCAGAAGTAATTGACTGGATTCCATAGGGCAGCCAACATCTAAGTAGAGGGAGGATGCCTCATCAAGTTCTTTGCTCAGGGACCAGCATTTTTAATGAGATGGGTAATACTGAAGCGTGGAAACCAAAAGTTTTGTCAAAAGAAAATTAAGTGAATATAAAAAGGAAAAATTTCTGCTGAGACACATCAGTCATACCACCAATGTTTTTCACATCCAGGAGGAAAGTTTTCAGATACCCCCTAACACCTTCAGCAGGAAATGTTGAGTACTTTGTATGGTATAAAAGCAAGAGCCCAGTGCATCCTCCTAAATGCAAGCAGCTGTGACCAGCTGGTTAGAGCACAGCCAACACGGTCCTGCAGGCAAAGCAAATGCTCAGCACAATCCCAGGGAGAGGAAGGGCCTCTCATGTAGAGAAAACCAGGCTGACAGGGCTGTGTCTGCTTTGTCAGGATGGTGCAGACAGGCAGCAAAGCTGATGGGTCCTCTTCTTGTGATGTCAGTGGAGGAGGTGACATTTGTGAAGATGGACTGCGTGGCTTAATGAGAAGGGAGGCAACTGTGAGAAGGCATCTTGCATGCCAAGGAAATGATGTGACAGAAAAGCTGACAAAATGTAAATAGGGAGTACACTGAAGAAGGACAGCACGAATGCCGCTGTAAGGATGCGTGGCATTTAAGTGTCTATTTCTGAGCATGGTTAGTGTGATAAGCACTAAGGGGACATGACTCAGGATGGCATTTTGAAATCCCGTACTAAAATGATCACTATCTATTGTTGGCCATATCTGTTTTTATAAATTGTAGTGAAGTTAAGAGGCAGTGAATGTACGCATGCAAAGTCGAGGACATTATATAATTTTTGATGTATAATTTTTGAGAATCCATCTTAAATGTAGTAGCTGCAAGTGTTTAAAACAACTTGCAAATAATATTCTGACAGGTAAGTGAACTCATAAGTGTGAAAAAATGATTGCTTTTTGCTGTGATTATTAATTTTGATCTGCGTTATCCAGGGAAACTCGTCAAACTGTTGCATTTTTTTTCTCTCCTCAGAATTATTCTGTACTTGATATGAGACCACCAACCACAGTCATCACATTGAACAATGCCATGTATTGGCAAGATTTTGAAGACGCATGTGTCTATGAATGTCTGGATGGGAAAGACTGTCAGAGCTTTTTCTGTTGTTATGAAGAGTGTAAATCAGGCTCATGGAGGAGAGGACGGATTCACATAGACATCTTAGAACTGGACTCTTACTCTAGGGTCTTTTTTCCTACATCCTTCCTGCTATTTAACCTGGTCTACTGGGTTGGATACCTCTACCTTTAAATGTTGCCTGTAGCAGTGAAGACTGCTGTGCTTTCTCACTGAGGATGGATGATGGAAGTGCAGAAAAAGTGAAGGACACACTTTCATCTCAAATTATAAAGACCACATTAACCACATCACAGAGCCTCATGAAGAATTTTAACATGTAATTTCCTGAAAAAAAAAAAAAAAACACAGAAGAATTCACTCCTAACTTCTATTTGTTTTAAGAAAAAGGTTCTTACAAGGCTCAGCTGAATTTGTAGTGTAAGCAATGTTTATGAATAATTATTGTATATTAAAATCTCTACTATTGTCCCTTGCCATAGAAGCTCTTCACAATTCAGGCAAAGTTTAAATATGTAATTTTTATTTTCTACTCCCGTACTTTCTTCAAAATGCTGCCATAATCCCTAAGGCTCAGAGCAATGTACACTGGCACTAGTAAATAAGCCAAAGCCAACAAAAACACTCATTTGTATTTAAATTTGCTTGATACCATAGGTTTTGAGAAATTGATGATCTCCTTGAAATAAAGTAACCACCAAGAGACAATAAAAAACATCTGGTAGGATCAAAACATGGACATTACTTTCTGCAGAGGTCTGGGATTCATGGAATTTGCCACTTACCCATGCATAATGGTTTTAACTTAAAGCTGAAGAGGCAGACAGAGAAGAAAGGTATAATTTTGATATAAATAAGACTTGCCCATCTGTGAGGCAGCTGTAGGCATAACTTCTACAGTTTTTCAAGCTTTTAACTGGGTTTTTTTATGATTCATTAAGCACAGGATGGTCATTGATTTCTGAAGTACTGTACTTGAAGCAGGACAAGATTTCTGCTTGTTTGTGTCACTGTAGTTCATAGTGCATAGCCCATGAGTAAAAATCACTATATAACAGCACCAGGAATATGTGACTTTTTTCGGATTTCAATCTTCTAAAAAGTGTGCCCATGCATTTTTTATTTTTTCTCTCTAAAGTTGTATTATAAAATTGAAAAACATGTGTGCCAAAGGCCTTTTTTCTTCTTTTCATAACATCAAACACTGCAATATTTTTCACGGTAGTTGTTCCTCGGGCCTGAGCTAAAGACTGAACAATTGTGGTTTGAATAGTGCATTACAAGGACTCAGTTGCGTCATTTGGATTAAACATGAAATAGTTGCCACATGTAGAAAGAGGTACTTTCATTCTTTTCAAAAAAATTCCAACTATATTTTACGCTAAAAACCAATTTTTCATTAAGGTTTTGACTATCCAACTCTAAATTACCCATTTTTTTTCAAAAACTAGTTTTACAGTATTAAACTTAGTTATGTCTTTTACAGACTGTCTACATAATTGTTATTAAGCAAACAAATCACATCCAGAATTAAATAGGAATAGCTTTTCACTACCCTTGGCATGACAAATTGTTACAAAAGATTGAAGTCAAAAGATAATTAAAACAACAATTCTATTTATTTTCTCTTTTGGAGATTATTATTTTTTTTAGACTCAAAAAATGTGTGTCTCTTTCATTCAGTATTTGATGAAAAAAAGGAATAGTGGATGTAGCTGGAGTTCCTTTATCCTCAAAAGGAAAACCCTGCAAAAACGTGAAAACTAATGCAGTGGTAATTCTAAAGAAACAGAAATGCTGTCATGTTCTTTGAAACATCCCTGTCTGTCATTGCTGTTGCTCTGTTCTTCCGCTGAGTTTTTAATTGGGGAAAAAAAAAATCTAATAATTTTAATTGTAGTTATTAAAAATCTTTCTTCTGTTTTTAACTTGTCTGAAATATCAGAAACATAGCTGGGTTTAGGTCATAGGGAGGAATTACTTCTGTAAGGACTGAAAAAAATCAAATTAGAAGCGCAAAGAAGAAATATTTTAAAGCAGAATCAAAGCCTTATTTTTAGAAAAATCTGCCCAATCTGATGTCTTCTAAACCAATTACAATCTAATTTCAAAATACATGTTGAAATTTTTCTAACTGTCATTAGCAAATTAACTGCTCTGTAAACCTGTGTCCTGCACTTGGAGGTATGGACTTAATTTAAGGATGACAGTGGTATTTTAAGTAGTGCAAGAGGGTGATTAAATTTGAGTTGGATATCCTGATCTCTAATTATTAATTAGTCTACTCTAATAGTCACCTTCAGTCATGTTTTGGAAGAATACTAGAAATATTCCTAGCCTAAATAAGAAAATGGAAGCAAATTTCCTTTTTGGGGGGGGGGGGGGGAGGGTGATCCTGCAAACCCTCTGCACAATCAATTCGTTTTGGTGGTAGTATTGAGACAAGTGATGCACAATAAGGTGCCTTCCAGCATTAGATCTTGAACAGGTAAAGTGAGGTTTATTTAACAATTCTATACTGTATGAATTTTCTGGGAAGTGAAACATTCCCATGTTAGATGATGTTGCTTTTTCTTACACTTCTGCTCATGGCTGTCCATGAGCCCTGTTGAAAGCAGAAAATCCCAACAGATCCTTCTTTGGAAGGCTGATTCTGCTAAGTCCATTCACATTGCCCATTTTCTGATTTTTTTCATAAACAGAAAATGGAAGCATATGATTCCAACTTTTTCCACTGTCCTAAATCAAGAAGGAAGCTTCAGACACTACTGCCTTCTGTTCTCAGAGTGAGAGCAGAGGAAATATTCTACTATGTAATTTATTCTACTCTGGGGTTAGCGAAAATTTTACTTTTATGCAAGTCAAGTGGCTGCAGGCTGGCAGGTTCCTAAATGCATTCCTCTGCTTGTTCCTAGTAACTTAGCTTAGTCTCACTGCTTTACTGCTCATTGCTTTGGCAGCCACTGAAAAACCTTAGAGATCAGGGAAGATAGGCTTCCTGTGATCTGTATCATTCAAAGTGCCACTCTGGTCTGCATACATCTGTGTGCCATATCCTTCTGTAGGAGTAAGAATATTCTCATTGACCTTCAGATATTCTTTTGCTCCTTTTGCAAATTGGCAAAAGTTAGCATTTCCATGTGCTGTCCCACAAGAAATGTAAGAACTGTATTTTAGCATTTTAGAACATGTTCTTATCATATAATTTCATATTAGAGACTTGCATTTATTCAACTAATTATTTTCGTTATTTAGTACTTCTTTTTACCCTTCCAAGGAAGGGAACAGAGGAAGACAAAACCAAATGAGCAGTGAAATTAACACATTTGGCTATGTAAAACCTCAAAACCAAGTATCTTCATGTTACATTTCGTCCTTGAAGTTGCAGAAGGGATTGTGAGGGTTTTTTAAATAATCACCTTTTTTTCCTATGAGGATCTAAAGTCAGTCCTCTTATTCACCCCTTCAATTAAAAGTTCTTGGGCATAGTCTTTTTTAAATTGAGGGCAGAATTTTCAAAGCAACTAAGAATGTATAAAAAATATTGGTCTGTTTAATTCAATCTTCCCAGTTTTCCTGGCTCTGATGCCTAGCATGTTGGCAGCTCCTTTTTTTAACAGCCATTCCTCCAAGAATAAAGGTATAAAAACTTGTAGCAAGTTTATACTCTTTCAATGTCCAGCAGTAATGTAGAACTGCAGTGCCACATAATTTTAATATAACTTTCTAACCAAAAAGTAAAGGTGTAGTTTAAAACACCTCAGGCATTTTTGATAACCTTCTCTTTTTCATGTTCTCCTTAATCAACTCTCAAGTGTATACTGCTATATTGTGCATACCAATAAAAATGATAAAAATTACAAAAGCCAGAACTGTCTGACAGTGATGAGTAGTGAAGTTAAAAGAAGAGAAAGAAATTATTTTTTATTGCTGTGCAGTTCTTATCTGTCGCAGTCCTCTTATTCTATTTAACCCACAGCTAATTCCAAATCATCCACCTGGAGGTTTGCACATTCATCAGCTGAAACAGCAGTGACACATGAGCCTTTAGCTGATAGGAAATTATTTCTGGAATTGCAGGCATACTGCCAAATTACTCAGACAGATAGCTATCTTAAACACTTCTGCAGCCCTAATGTGTCTTGGTGTCTAGCATCTCACATTATTTCATTAATTTATCACAACTCTCCTTACTTGGTCATTTCATGAAGGGAAGGCTGTTTGCCTCCTTTTTATACAAAAATTCACCATATATCTAATAAAATTACTCTCCTACATGACCAGATGCCAGGTAGCTCTGGAACTGCTGACTTTGTGGGAAGGGAGACTCAATATTTTAAGACAGACAGATTTCACAGAACCACAGAATCAAATAGATTGGAAAAGACCTCGGAGACCATCAAGTCCAACCTATGACCTAACACCACCTTATCACCTAAACCATAGTACTAGGTGCCATATCCAGTCTTTTTTAAAATACCTCCAGGGACCATGTCATTAACCTCACCATTTGGAGGGTTGGTGTTACCTTTTAAACTCTAAAATAAAGTGCCCACTGAAACTTGTAAAAGCTGTCTATAGCAGACTGTACCTTTTCCATTGGCTGCTCTTTCCTGGTTTCCATATAATGCAGTAAGAAAAGGCAAGCCATATCTCATAATCTTAGATGCCTACACAGAGAGATGATTTTTGTTCAAGGTGTCTTCTTCTTGCTCACAGTGAAATGCTTGTGCCTCTTACGTCAGTGCCTTTATCATTTATTAATATGAAAGGATATTCCTTAATATTAAAGACTATTTCTCATCTGAAAGTTAGGAAGTGGGACCATCCTGGAGTTTCTTCTGAGCACCACAGTGTGTGAACAATATTCTAAATGTCCTCAACCTACAGATGGAGCATTTCTCTGAGTTTTCTTTATTTTTCTAAACAGTCTGTAGGTTTCCCTATTTCCTAAATAGCAAAAGGCTGCAGTGGAACTTCAGCAATTTAACAGAATCCTTCATTTTTCACTCAGCAATTTCATTCCACCAGGAGATACAGAGCATAAATTCAAGGCTCATCCAGATGTCTTTCCAGAAGGCTATTTAAAATAGGCAAAAACAAGACTATGGATTGGGAAGGTATTTCCACATATGAAATATGTGAAATCTTCCACACAGATGAAAGGTGAGGTTCTTTTTTCTTTACAGGATTTTTGGCTTTTTTTCCTCAGTTAATTTTAGATCCTTCCTTCCTCCACAAGCATAAAATTAGCTCAACTTACACTTACCTATTGAGAAAAAAGTACAGTGTCATTAGTCTTATACTATACTTGTAGGCCCACCACCTTCTTATGGTTCATCACACTCTCTTCTTGAAGGGTTCTAGCATATATGTGAAAAAATGAAGGCCTTTCTTCAAGACTCAGTGGTCTTAATAGTGTCTTTTCCCCTGAGATCTAGAAGGAGTTCTTTACTCATAATTTAGGTCACTGGTTTAGATACTAAAACCAAAGCTATGTTTTATATCTAAAGCAAAAATATATTTCAACAGAAAAAATTATCTCAGCTTGAACTGAATTGCTTTGAGAAGTTAAACAGTAATTTCTTTTTATGCTGAACATTTAGTGGGTAATTCAAAGAGATATGATGGCTGGCCTACAACCCTGTCTAGCTAGGACTAAGTCCTGAACTAGGGATAAATATTGTTCCAACCAGCTAGTTTACGTAGCAGATGTTTCTTTAAATGACTTTTGGATCATGACTGAGTTCAGCCACTTGATTAGTTACTGCTGACATTCTTCAAGTGAAATATCCAATATCTGTGATGATGTCTTGCTTTCTACAGACTTTCATTCTTTTATTTTTTCTCTTTTGTTGTGGGTCCTCAAGCCAGTGTCTGTATGCATCTGGACTCCCCAAGGGTTTTTCTAGAATATATGTAAAATTAGAGAGTAAAATTCATTATGAAAGTCAGTACCTCAAAGTACTGACAGTATGCCTGAGAATTCTCTGCTTTCTACCAAAATACTCATTTTGATCTTCTAATCATTTGCTATTTATAGAGGACAAGGAGAAGACATGATTATGTTTATTCATATATCTTGGGGAAAACTTTCTCAAGGACCGAACCAGGCAGAGCAGGCACATATACACAGCCAGTAACTTGTTGGGCATTCTTTTATCTGGATAAGGAATGGCTCAAGTCAGAGGAGACACAACAGCCTCTGGTGTCACCAAAGCACTCACAGAACTTTCCTTGGAGGCCTAAGCCAGCCTGTGGATCTTCTTATGCAAGTGCTCCCTTTAGTGTTTAATACAGCCTTTAATACCCTTCTAATGTCTCTGTAACTTCTCGCAGCAGTGCTTGTGAGACAGGAAGCTGTACTGACACAATATATTCTAAAATACAAAGAATGAAATATCCACAGTGAAGCTGGTAATGGCTTGTTACTGAGACTGTATTAGCATTACAAGTTAAAAACCAAACCAAACCTGCTAAGTCTGATTCAAAACTTTCCACATTAATTAAGACTGTTGACCAGGAGAGGGGTTTTGTTTCAAATCAGCAATCAGGAAGATAATTGGATAATGTTCTGTAAGAGTTTATTATCTATTATTTGGATTCAAAACTTGTGAAGTGTAGATTTGTAACTTAAGTACTTAATGTGACACTTGTGACTTACATACTTAAAGTGAGGCCTAAACAGGTACATGCTAAAATTTCTAAACTGCACATTAATATAAAATGAAGGAAGAGAACAATACTGATGACATTAAAAAAAAAAAAAAACCAAACAACAAAAACAACAACAAAAACTACTGACAAATATGAAATAAAGCATGCTACAGAGTCCATTCCATGCTTACAGACTTCATAGGATCATTAAAATGAAAGCAACTGTGGAATCATGGAAAGCTGATAAAATAATTGCATTTGACAGCATTACACAGGCAGCCCAGCAAAGTACGGCACTGCCAGACAGAGTGCTGCACAGGGGAAAAAAAAACATAATAAGAACACTTCACACAGAACACATCCTCTGAACAACAGCAGGAAACCTGGTGCAGAGAGATTGCAGTATCACACTCCCTTATTCTCTTTTTCAGTCATTCAGGAGTCTTGTGACTTTTTTATCATCCACAATCACACGCAATGTCAACCTTAAATCATGGACCAACCTGTGGCTACCACAGGCCATTACCAAACTACTCACAGAATCCTGATCTAAACTCTCAGAATACTGCTCTCAAAACATTATTTCCCAACAAAACAACACGGATTTTTTTTTTTTTTAAGTGAGTGTAATTTTAGCAATCAAATAAATACTGCCAACTATGTGCCAAATTGAATTTTCTTATAGAACACAGACAAAATTTTAGATTTCTAATTATCCTTACTTCCTAAGTTTTTGTTAGGGGTGTGTGATTTCGTTGCTAGCAGTACAGCTTGTGATGTCATAGTGAAATGAAAGTACAATTATGTGCCCAATGTGCCTTTAATAATACAGGTAGCACTAGTACCAGTACGTCATTCTAAGTTAGATAGCCATCCCAGTGATCCCCCAGACTGACCTAATCTGAAAAGTCAAACACCCATGTGCTTCATCTCCTCAAGTTCTCAGACAATGACTTTCCCTTCTTGATCACATCCATTCCAGTTTACTTTGTGTTAAGGAGTAGGGCTGTGCGTCTAGAATACTATTTATATCGTATTTTGATCCCAGCATTTGTATTTCTGGATACAAATAAATACACATTATCAGAAAATGCAAATATGGTGTGCATGTTTCGTGGTCATATTTTTCTTATAGAATTTGAGAGCTTAACAAACTGGAAATAGGTTTCTGAAAATTTGCTTGAGAAAAAAGGCATGGTGTGTTATGTTTCTAATAGGGTGTAAGGTGTTCTTGAAAATAATTTCAAATGAGTCTTTAAAAACTTTTCAACAGTGAGAATGAGCTGACTAAAGTGCAAAAAATATTTGAGACTGCAGTTTATCCATGGGAGTAATTTAAACTGGGAAGAAGAGGCTACAAAATTCAAAGACAAATCAAGAAATAGGCTGAGTCTTTTTCATAAACTGCTTGAATTCAATACCTCTAGAATTTTTAAATTGTAATAAAATTTGGCTCCAAAATTTTCCCAATCCAAACTTTTTCAGTATTCAGTGAAATTTACTGGTAAAACTATACTCTGTGCTTTTACAAGATTTATTTTTCAGCAGACACTTATTGTTAAGTAATACTGTTTTCTTGATTTATGCTCTTTGAATGTAATTTAATTCCCACCTCTATACATTCATGACCATGGAAGTGTCAGTCTCAACCCACTCCAACTGTGGAATGCCTACTTCATTTTAGGATTCCACTCCATAAGAACACTGGAGCTGACAGCTGGGTCACAGATAATGCATAAGGTAATGCATAAATTTCATAAATTTCTCTCATGATCCCACTGATTTCTCTATCTGAGCTTTTTATATTTATACTTTCTGTATGTTCCTAGAACTAAAGCATGTTTTTCCAAAATACATTTTATTTCACAGAAAACAGGTACACCCAGAGTATTTAATTAAACTTTCACTAGGAAATATCTTTTACCGTGCTTTCACTTATTAGTTGGATATGCAATTCCTGCTTTATCCCCATTTGTGTTCTGATACAACAACTAGATACTTACCTGACCTGTCTACTCAAAGATAAATGTAGATTCTGTACTTCCCCAACAGCATCTGACCGTTGTTATTACAGTTAATAACATGCAGTAATCAGGTAGACATGGCTAGCCTCACTCCCCTGGACAACTAGTAAGCAAAATTGTCACCATGACTATTTTCTTTCTACATATTAGCTGTTAACAATTGCCATTGTCACAGTGAGAACACAACGCCAGCTCTTCTACCTTGCAGAACTTAACCTGGAACACCAACTGTATTCTTGCAATTTTCCAGGGAGCCTGAATGTGAGTTAAGCACATTGGCCATTCCAGAGGTTTAAGGTGCTCATCCTGCCAAATTCCGGAGGCTCTGACACATCTCTCAATTTAATAACATTTCCTACCCAGTAGGCTTGAGTGTGCAATAGAGTATGATGATGAATTGTGCCAATAAGTTCTGCCTTTTTATGTCATCCTCTGTCTCACCACCACAAATCTAGTTAAGAACTGAATTATTGCTTGGCAGTTTTAGTTAAAGTAAGCTCAGTTTTTGAAGAGGAAAATGAGCAAAGCTGAACATCGGGGAGCTATCCAAAAAATAAGGAATAAGTGGAACAGATGTTTTCCTACTGACTGATATTAGAAGACCACTGTCACTTAATAGCCATAGTAAAAAACCTCACATTCTAAAATTTGGTTTATAAATGGAAAGCAGCTGTGTTAGCAACGCAAAATAACTGGTATATGCTAAGGTTTCACATACAGCAATGTGTGCCATGTTTGGGGATTTTTAAAATAAATTTTCCTGTTTGTATATAACTTATGTTCTTGTAGAGTGCAACAGAATTGGCCTTAAAAACCCCAATTTTTCATGTAAGCAAATTCTGGGCCAATGGAGGTTCCATTAGCCCATCCTCTAATTTTAAGCAGCGCACACCATAAACATACAGTTTTATGTAATTTAGTGGCTTTAGATTCGAGGTTCCAAGAAGATGGAATGTTTTTACAGAGACAGTCTTAGTCTAGCAATATCATGGATCATAGCAGAGCCAAAAAGATACCCATTGATAAGGTGCAGTCTCCTGGTGTCTTGCTGTTGTCAGGAAGAAGTCAAAGGTCTACCAAATGACAACAATAAGACAAAGCAAGAAAAAAGCAAGCTTTCACTCTTCCTAGGTAAACAAAGAAGTCCTTGCTATCCTATGTGGGGTCTTTTACCTGTAACATCAATTTTTTTTCCCACCGCACATGAATAGCATTTCTTGGGTCAGATAGGTCTGAGCACTGCTGTTAGGTATCCTCACAGCAATGAGGGCACCTGTCCTGCGTGTGTAATGACCAGGAGGAAAAACAGCCCTGAGTCCTGTAAAGCTTAGTGTCATGGTCACCTGAAATACAGGAAAGAGACCATGAAACATACAGGAGTGGAGGCTGTGACAGTTCATCTAAAAGGAATCTTCACTGAAAGCAATCATGAATTCATCATGAAAAATTAGATTGTATCAGAAAATACTAGTAGGTCACGACACCACAAAACCCATTAAAAAATGAATTGACAAAGTTCATATTCAGCCAAAACCTTACCCCTCCCAAACCCCAAGAGATTCTGTTTCCAATGTTTTCACTATGAAATAATACTCTTGTTTTAAAGATACTCATGCACTTTCTACCAGTGAAAAACTGGTAAATATCAGGTCAAATGCTTCGACCATTATTTTTTGATAGAACTGTCCACTTGAAGCAATGACAACTAAAAAAGTTAAATGCAAAATTCTCATTGACTTCCCTATTTCCCACTGTCCATGCTAGTTGAAGTGTAAATGAAAGTGGCAATGCTTCTTAATTGATTATACAGGGAATCTATCGAAGAATCAGCCAAGGACTCAGGATTAATACCACATGCATGCTGTCTTTACTACACATTGATTGTGCAATTGACAGCTGAATATCTCCACATCTATAAATCATGAACTATAAATGAATTGTGAACTATAAATCATGCCATTGCCCACTCCTGGCACTTCTGCTGAGGGCTAAACTGGAGTGCAATGAGAAAAAGCATAACACTCTGTAGGAGAGCAGACAGATGCCACACTTCAATATAGGCTGGTAATGAGCCAGTAGAGCAGCACAAGGAGCCAGTGAGAAGAGCTGCAATCGCCAGGCTGAACACAAGGTAACGATGTGTTCTTAGCACAGCTCACACAACTTTGTAATGGGTTATGTTGTGGCTGTGTCTCGCAGATCAAAGGAATTCATTACTGCCCCATGCTCAGCTCTGATTACTGCAGGACAGTAATAACAGGTTTTGGCATGTCCTCCCTACCCACAAAGTCAAGGAGGATGCTGAAAAACCAGAGGGAACCTATTAGACAACTGCTAAGATGATCAAAGGCCTGAAGCAGATGAACTGCAAGAAGCTGAGGAACAGAGCTCATTTGGAGCTGAGGCTAAACGATCTTCTACTTGCAAACTGCAACTACTTGAAACACAGAAACAAAAAGATTAAAGCCAAACACTCATTCTCCTCTCAGCAATGCTGTAAGATAGCAGGGGAACAGGTATTTCACCTTGGGATGCTTAGGTTGGAGATGTGGAACAGCTTTTCCACATTACAGTGCTGCAAGAAAGGGGCTGCCTGGGAGAGTTCAGGGCCTTCTGCCAAAGAGGCTTTTAGCATCTGGCTGGATAGATCCTGGGCTAGTGTTGGTGGTGGCACCCTTCAAGCATAAGATTTAATGGCATGACCTCAAAAAACTTTACATTCTAATCAACATTTCTATGATTCTATAAAAGGGTTTTTTTTCCCCAGTTACCTCCTTCATAAATATTCAACTAGATGCATAGTGAACAATGACGTAACTAAAACCAACGTATAAACTATCAGCTTTGGCATTGTTGCTATTGTTCATTCTCTGAACAATTTGCCTTTGTACATAGTACATAAGACATGTAGGGAATCACATCATGCTTTGCTAGTGAAACCTCCCAATGCCATCTAGAGAAATGGTTTGGGTTTTTTTTGACTGCAAAGTCCCAAATTGAACATACCATTTATACAAGTGATTTTTAAAATGTATATTGCTGCCCCAGTTTTGTCAAATTAAAAAGTAGCGTTTATTATGAAGCTCCCTAAAAGTAGCTTTTGATACTATCCCTATCTTATTTTCCCCTTGCAAACTGGTAAATATTACTCTTTCCATGTTATGTTGCAAGAAGGAAAAACCCTAGCAGCTTTTAGTAGGCAATATACAAACTACATCTCTACAAAAATCCACGCTTTAAACAGGCAAAAGTATTAACCTTGAACATGAAAATGCATGAGTAACAGGTTCACTGTTACAGAAGATCTAGGTGCCACTGAGTCTATAATGTGGGAAGATACTTCAGTGTATGAAAAAGGAAACAAACAAACGGCTCCCCTCACAAGGATTTAATTAAATTTCTAGTCCTTACTGGTAATGTAGTGTATACTAGATTTTCCAAAGTCATTTCAGCAATTGGTGGACACCAAATATATATTTTATCCTCTTTTTAAATGCTATATGCACAAACAAAATTAACTCTATCTGCTTATGCTTTGCATGTAATGTGCAGTTATATCCAAAAGGGTAAAACAATGTATAAGACATGTACATTTACACTCTACAATTCTACAAAGTTCTTGTACATATCTTCCCCTTTGGCCACATACAAAACCAGCAATGCACAAATGGGAGACTGTATGGATAGGTGAATACAGAAAGCTTAGCAGAGGGCTAAAGCCTTGAGTTAGTGAGAACATTTCTACTGAGTACCTTTGGCTCAAAGGTTGCCACTCTGTGTTATGTATGTACATATATTTGCTTAATAGAGGCACTGAACTCATTAGTTCTGTATGTCTGAAACAAAGCCAGATTGAAACTAATGATCCTACAAAGATCATTTCAGTACAAAGTATTATCTTCACTTATCTATGGAGTTATCTACCAAAACAGTTACATTTAGCTTTGTGCAAATTAGATCTCAGTACTATCTGCTATGCAGCTGATTCTAGGAAGGGGCTGATACACATGGTTCACTCCAGAGCTACTGGAAATAAGAGGGCAGAGGGCTTTTGGTAGTAGGAGTTCATCACATGGCACTGCATTTCCAATGAGGCAGTGAAAGGCAACTCCTGAGCAAAAGGCTAGTGTAGGCTATACCTTAAGAAGAACTGAATTCCCAGCATGGACTCAATTACATGCACCTATGTACGGTACTGGAATGCAGCTCAGAGTTGCTTACATGAGACAGCACTCCCAGGAACACAAAAACCAGGAAGAACTCAGACTACAGGCAATAGGCACATGGGTGATCTATGAAATTCTATCAGACTTTTCATGTCATCATTCAGGACAGGAGATTGCTGCCAGCTGCAGTTCTTTGTAGGCAACTGGGATTGCACTTCTTCCATCCCAGTCATGTGCCAGGTAGACAGAAATGTGCTCCAGACAGAAAGAGGAGCCTGCAGGTTTAAAAGTGCTGACTATCCAAGATACCAATAGTTCAAGGAGACAATCTGTATTTTCACATTTTGCTCCCTATTATATACACCCAGAGGTATCACTGTGACCTCAGCACTCCCACGTCAGAAAAGAAACCATATAACTTTTTCCATGAGAAGAGAGCCATAAGAACAAAAAAAGAAAGGACTCTTCCAAGTAATGTGCTGCTTGAGTTACTTTTACTGCAGATGACTATCCAGCAAAAATAAATCATTATTTCTACAGTGCAAGAGCCCAGTCAAATCAAATATCAGTGGAAAAAAAATGACAACACAAAGCAAAGTTCATCTGTCCAAATATAGCTATAAATATTGTAGACTATGTCACTGGAGTTAATCTATATTCTCTTTGTAGCTGATGGAGAGCCACAAATACTTCTGATAAGCTCCATTTATTTTAAAGAAGACATCTGAAATTGCAATCATATAAACAACACTCAAAAAGACTTAACTTATTTTTCACCAACTATAAAGAGAGTCTAAAGGAAGTCTAGCCAGCCATAAACATTTACAGTTTAGGGAGATTACTCCTCTGCTATCTCTTAAACAGCAGAAACATGGATGCCTCACTGAGGGACACAGAACAATATCATAAGAAAACTGTGTAAGCAACAGTGCAGTTACAAGGAATGGAGCTGGATGTGTGTCTCTGTTCCTTCTAGAACTAAGCAAAAACATCAACACAAATATGTCTACAGTATCTGCTATATTTATCGAGCACACTGTGCTCTGTAGTATCACTGTGCAGGCTGCTGCACTAGAAAAAATACAGAGACTTCTTGCTCTGATAATATGGAGTGGTACATAAGATCACTCTCTTTGCAGGGAACTCTAAACTCTCTGCAGTTCAAGCTGTCTGAAGAAAATTGGCTCAAATATTTCTAGATTTCACTATAACATGCAGCAGTTTCATACCCAAAGGTGCCTATATAAAGAAGCATAAGGCACAGTGGTTGAAAAGTCATGGTCAGTTTTATGTAACGCAGAAATGAAGTGCCCCAACTAATTTTCCCATTATGTTCTAGATCATCTCAAGTGATTTCTACACAGAGTGAGGATCAAAAGACAATAGCTTGCAGGAAAACAAGGTGATGTGGAACAGGGAATATTTTTATTCTGGAGAACGCACACAGCCTTGTGCTTTTGATGTTACTTGTAATGAGCTTGGAATGAGCTCTTCTGCATGAAGAACACTCAAGTAAAGTGAAGTGTTGCATATGATACAGCACACTGAAGTACATATGAAATCTCAGGGAACCAATGTCACAGTTTTTGCCATTTTTCTACTGTCACTTGGGAGTTCCAGCATCAATCATTTTATATTGTGCTCTGTTAAACATTGTCACAAAAGCTTTTCCTTCTATCAAGACTACCCAGAGCTATACAGTCACACTGAAGAATTCCTGCCAAGTATCTGCCCATGTGAAAGTAATTGTGGAAAATATAGACACAGTAGGCTACAATGCAGTATATTAAATATCTCACTAGTATATCATGTGTCTATTGCACAAACACTAGGAGAAATATGCCAAGAACCTTGTGTTTGGATATACAGCAGCATCCTTCTTGTATTTATTCTTCATTCATGCCATTGAAGTCTTGCTTTTTTGACTAGTGTTACTGAAATGGCAGGAAAGATCTTTTTGCCGCAACATAATGTCATATTGTTCTTTGAGGCTAAACTGTGTGTATTTCTCAAATCCCTGTACAGAGTCTTCCCTCTCACTGAATAACTGACCATCCCACTTTCCAGGAAGATATTCTCAATGGATAACAGAGTATATCCATATGCTGTCCATACACTCTCAAATAAGGAAAATGCATGCCAAAGAAGAATGGAGAGAAAGCAATGATCCCACACACCCCCAAAGCCTCTAGGTTCTCACATCCACATGGTCAGCAGCAAGAGGTAAGCTATCCTCCCTTTCTGACTTGCATTTCATGCTGTACTTGGCACAATCTGAAAAACAATTTCAACCCGGTAGAGCCATATGAATATGAATCCTAGCTGGAATGATTTTTCATACTTCTCTCACTGACCATCCAACAGTCTTTTGACAGTCTGGCCTCTGTTCACAAAAGGGGCG